>JBCJKH010044139.1:7553-27146 GCA_039877255.1 Loriculus beryllinus
CATCCGGCTGGGGGTTGAATATCTCCAAGAAGGGAGACTCCACAACCTTTGAGCAACCTATTTTGATGGTGAACGCTCTCAAAGTAAATGACTTGCTTCTATTTAAATAGCATTTCCTGTATGCCACTTTGTGCTTGTTGTCCTGTCAGTGAGCACCACTGAGAGGAGCCTGGCTATGTCTTCCTTACGTTCTCCTATCAGGTATTTATACACATGGAGAAGATCCTCTTTAGCCTCCTCTTCTCCAAGCTAAACAGTCCCAGCTATCTCAGCCTGTTCTTGTGTGACAGATATTTCCATCCCTTAATCATCTTCATGGCCCTTTGTTGGATTTGCTCCAGTATGTCCATGTCTCTTTTGTATCGGGAAGCCCAGCACTGGATGTCTAGGCTGCAGCACCATTCTTTGGAGAGCGTCCCCACTGTCCATCAGAAAATAAACAAGAGAGGTGGGATCTGGACACGTAGGTCCCAGCTCCCTGCTGTGACAGTGAGGCCAGATTTTCCAGCCAGGCTTGGAGATGATTCCCTTCTGTTTCTTCCTTGCTGTAATGAAAGCCTAGTTGGACTGATTATCAAAAGTGGAGAAGCCGATGAGTCACTGTCTTATAGAGCAGCACAATTTTGTGTGGAGCTCTGCACTGATCTGCCTACCCATCTCGAGTGAAGATTTATTTATGGTGCTCTCCGAAGTGATACTGTAATATCCTTTTCTAGCCCACATTCCCTCTGGTTCTTCCTCACTACGAGATTGTTGTTTGGCTTTCTTTTCCCCCCAAGTGTGTTAAATACAATTACAGCATATTGAGGGTGAAGGGAGCAGGATATTGTTAGGATTTCTATCATCAAATTACGTCTTTAAACAAACTGCAAGGCTCTGATCAACCATGTAGAGCACAGTGTACTGATCCTGTCCTTGATGACTTCTCTCCTTTCAAAGCCCTAGCAAGATTCAGTGAGGATTCAGAGGTTACCCAAGGTAAAGATAAAAAAAATATTGGTGTGAACATCTGTTCCTAGTGCTGGCTTCTTCACTCTCAGGGTGAGTTCAGAGGCAATAGATTTATCTCAGTGAAGCATCTCTTCTGCTTGGTAAGTCATGCTTCACTAATGTACTCATCTACCAGGAGGCTATTTTCAGTTTATGCCCATTCCAAAAATGAAAGCACATCTCTCCACTCCTCCCCATCCTCCTTGCTCTGCCCTGGGAGGGCTTGAGGGGCTGATGGAAGCATTTGATGCCTGCAGGGAAATGTGGGTGCTTTGCCATCCTCTTCAACGCAGCGTGAGAAGAGTGATCTGCTGGAGGTGTCTATGACAGGCAGAGCTTGCCAACCACTGCTTTTCCCTCCTCTGCTGAAGCTGTGAAGGTGGTCAGGTCACGTTTAATTTTTATATAAGATTAAAATGTGTTTAGAGGCAAATTCGGAGTGTTGCCTGGCAGGAGACCTGCATTGCCCTCAGCACTGCTAAGATTAGATTGCTAAGTGCAAGCGATGAAGTGGTACTTTCCCTGCTTCAACAGAAGTCCAACTTCTCTCTTTCTACAATGAGCTGATTGATGCATTGTGGTGATGTTCCTTTCATGTCCTGAAAGACTAAATTTGCCTTATTTTGACTCATGCTGTCTTTCAGTCAATATACAGAGGTCTAATACCCAAAACGTTAACCCAGAGGGGCAGCAGTGAAATGGTTAACAAAAAGGACAGGGGATCACGGAGATGGAGATGAAAGGGAGATGAAAAGGTGGATTATCCGAGTTGCTTTGTTTGCTGCAGAGGGATGAGTCACTGGTGATAGTGCCTAATGTGGATTTTGAGAGATGTGGGTCTCTTTCTGAGTGAGATTTCCAGTGGAAAATATGGTTTAAATGTGGGCTAATGTGCAACGATGCAATGGGGACAGCAAAGTGCATATGCTAAATTGAACAGCTCTGCAGCCAGCCACCCGGTGAAAGGATTGATGGGCTATTTATTGCAGATTATATGACAGGGGAAGAAATCTGGCTCATCAGGGGCCAGGGAAATTAAATGTTATTCTCCTGTCACAGTAGGTGCTGAAATCAGTCTGTTACCTCCTGTTACCTCTTTTAATGAGCATGCAGAGCAACCTGTTGCTCAGTGGATGAGGCCAGCTTCTTAGAGTTGTAGTTGACTAATTTTGAGGGCAGCAATAACATTTCTGGTTACAAATTACGGAGCGTAAAATGTTTTCTGCATAGATCAAGAAAGATGACATCCCTGCCAGGTTAAAATACTGATTGTCCATTATGGGAGTTTCTTATATAAAGACAGCTTCTTTGAACCATCAGATAATAGTGTTACTAGAAGCGTGATACTGAAGCAGACCTGTTACATGCCATATTTGACTTCCATAGGTTTCGGGAGAGGTCACCAGCTTTACAGCCTTTTAGGGGTTGACCCTGTCTTCATGCCATGCAATTCTGTGCCATTAAGTGGATACTGTGTCTCTACTTCCTTGAGAACATATGACAACATTTATTTAAATCCAAAGCCACATGTTGGGAATGTGTTAGCCAGGGCAAACTTAGTCCTGTGCTTAGCATCAACAATACCACTCCCTAAACCCTTTTTAGCTCTTTAAGCCTGGTTATGGTAAGGGTTTTGTGCCACTGGTGACTGAAACAGTGGGACCAACTTTTTTTAAAGCAGAAAAAAGCATTTCCTGCTTTAAAAAACAGTAGTAATTTCTTTGCTCATCTGCCAACATCTGTCAGTGTGTGCCACTCATAATTTATGTGTGTTAATCCAAAGTGTATTATGCTCTAACGTCTACCAAACATCAGGGCTAAAGGGCATTGGATTATGTCTTTGGGGACCATTGCTATACATGGTTAATAGTGATAGCATATACACTGTGGGTCTTTATGGCTGTTAATGCCAAGATTTGATGGATTTTGGCAAGTGCTGAGCCTTGAGGGTTGCCTTATGGCTATCCTTTATGTGTTTTGTGGTGCAAATACAAGCTAACAAGTACCTAAGCAGGCAAAGCAGGAGAGATGTGAGTGTTGCTTTTCCAGTGGAGGGACAGACTAGAAATCCAGGTGTACCCTATGACAAAATACACCTAAGTTTTTAAGGGACTTTATGTGAAAACTGATTGCTTTTTGCTGGAGACACATTTCTTCTGCTATAAAGAACCTGGTGGGGTTCATTGCATTAGGCTTATAAAAATACTATTTCTATACCAACAAAGACTAAGACCTCAGACTTTTCCTACTGAAGTGGCTGCGAGGTTACCAAACAAAGAGCACTCAGAATTGTGAAATGACATGGTAAATCTGAATGAGATCAGTGGTTGTTGTTGAGAGCAGTCTAAAGACCACCACAAACAAAGCAATCTGAATTCAAGCTAGTAGATGGGACATGCTGCTTCATGCAAGTGGCAGTCATATGGAGTCAGGACATGGGTAAAAAGTAAGGCTAACCAGCTTAGTAGAAAATGAGGCTGTGATTGAGTGGAAGGAGATAGTCCTGTGATTGAAATGCTAACAGAGCTGCCATGTTGGGGTTCTGCTCCTAACCCTACCCCTGGCTGGTAGGTTCCTTGGTTTGATATTGATGCTCTCCACTGTGGAGCCTTATTCCTGCTTCAGAGCTGCTGAAGTACAGGGTGGCCATGTGGGGAGCAAAAGGTTTTGCTAAAGACTTTGAGCTCAATGCAAAACCAGTCAAGTCTTGTTTGAGAGAGGGATGCTGGAAGCAAGGTTGGTTCCTACAGTACCTATAGCTGTATATGCATAAATGTATTTTTGTATTTATATAGCTATGTTTGTATAGCTGTAAGGCTGCCATTCTTGCCTCTGCTTATCACAGATTTGGAAGTGCTTTTTAGGAGGTGATAAGGCAGGTCAGAATGAATCTGTACCCTTGCCTTGTCAATCCTGGTTACAGGCCTGGAGGGAAGATTAGAGGACCTGCACGAGGATCATCAGGCTTACGTAAAAGCTGAGACTGTGTTGTAACACAGGGTGGCATCTTAGGTAGAGGAACCTGCTCACTGTGATCATCTAGCAGAATGGTGACCCTTTTGAAATACCCCTGCTATGTGGCAGACCCATATTGGGAAAATACATCAATTGCCTGCTCAAAAGGCACTATTTGCTAGCAGGTTTTATGCCAAAGAGTCTGAGTCGGTGTTCTGCACATGGGGAGCTTCTGGATGTCTCCATGCAAGCCCATTGACCAGTAAAGCCCAGCAGCAATGGAGCTTGCACTGGTCTTTGGAGGTGGCCAGTGTTCCTGCCACTGCCCACCAGCACCATGGAGGGGCTGAAACCTTTCACACAAATCACTTGTCTTGTCTTGTGCACATCGAGAGTTCTCCGGAACCACAGATTTTGCTGTGGAAAGTGGAAGGGAAAGGGAGGGACAGATGGGAAAGAAGGAGGCAGGTGAGAGAAAATAATAGGTCAAATACAGGATACACTTGGAACGAGTGTTAGCCAAACGTGCTAGCCAGACCATGCCAGGAAGAAGCAGAGATCATGATCAACCATCGAAACATACCTGATATCCATTGCCAGTCATTTCTCCATGGAAAGGTAAAGAAAATAGGAGGCTAACTAACTTCACGTCATCCCAGGAGCCTTCAGCACTGCATCATCAGCCAGAGCATGCTGTAGTGTGACCTTCGCTGTATACTGAGTCAGACTTTGTCCTCTGTTGTTCTGGAGCCCCTCTTTCATATGGGGCTGAGATGATTAGACTGCCAAGAGCCAGATTGTGAAGGGCTTGACAGGCCGTGACGGCCATGTCTTGCATGGCCAGGAGCAAAAATGAATGTGACATGGCTCTGCAACCGAAACACAAGAAAATACAAATGGCACTGTCCCTAATTTGTCAGTCAGTCAGAGCTCTGGGGATGTGAGGAATGGGAGGTGACACAGCCACCGTCAGGGAGGAGGATGCTGTGTGCATATGCTCAGCATTAGTGGGGCGATTATTTCCTACCAGTCCCCCTCCCACAGGCATACCAGAAAAGATCTGCCAATAAGCTGAATTAGCTGTTTGACAGCAAAACCCAGTGAAATAGGAAATCTGGCAAAGAACGAGTTTTCTGGAAATCAATTACCTAAAATTCAACCTCCGGCTGGGTAGGGGCCTGCAGATTCCAGTACAGTGATTGCATTGCCTGATGGATTTCTTGTGTTGGGGATTGCTCTCTCCTCATTTTGATTATGGCAACTTTCTACGAATGCAGCAAGGAAACACCCTTTAAAGCCAAGTCAGGCACCTCTTCCCCATGCGCCTGTCAAACACGGGCAATGAGGCCGTTGATCTTGCCACCTCGTTACATCCAGAGATCATAAAATGAGGCTCGTGCTTAAGTGGATTATGTAGTTTTGTTCAGCGGCTTCACGTGGAGAGCAGAGACCATGAGCCAAGATTTCTGGTTCCCTGCACTGCGTGTTGGCAATGGCTGGGCTCTTCCGCAGCGTGTGACATAGCCACCTGCTTCATTATGTGATAGAGAGCTGGGGCTTCCTTTGAATGCACCTTCCTAGGGGCCTGTCCTGGATCCTTGCCACAGAGCTGGATTTCTTCCCTCTTTATTCCTTTCCTGTTTTCTTTATACGCTTCAGTCTTTAACTCTGTAGAATGCAATTGGAAAGATGCTATGTAGATGAACTTAGAGATTGCGGCTTGCATGCGGATCCCCCTGGGCTCTTGGCATCACCTCCAGCTATTCTGTAGGTGCAGGGATATGAGTAGATGCCTTCGTGTTACGACATAAAATATGCAATGCTGCGTGCAAGCACAAGCATAGTGGGGAGAAGCAATCACCATAAAGAAAGAGAAGGAGATTGAAGGTGTTGCACCCTATTAAGAAGGATGAGTTCCCCACTCATAGCTTGATCTGCAGACCACATTACATTGTTAAAAGGTGGATTACCAAGAAATGCACACAAAGCAGTGGGAAGTCAATGCAAAATGATAGTGGAGGGTTAAACCTGGAAAGCTTGTCCAAGGAATGAACAAAAGGGCTGTTGCTACCTGGATGCAAAAATCTAATGGATATAGAAATTGAATAAAGGGTGGAATCATTTGGCTTAATCAAAGGGCATAGCACTCAGTAGTAAAGGGGGGGGGGGGGGGAGGGGAGGGATTCTGGAAGATTAAAATCCAGGTTGAGTACAATACAAATTTGCAGTTAGAAGTGTTAGTATAGAACATATCCTCCCATTGAGATGTGTGGCACTTTGCTAGCATTTCGTAACTAAGAACACAGAAGGGGTAAGGGTGATCTGAAGGAAGCAATGGTATGGAAGCAAGTCTGCTGAGGTGTGAGATAGTGTGAAGCTGTGTTGTGAGGACCCAAGGGCGTTTTGCCTGTTAATAATATGAACAGAAGAGCTGGGAGAATCCAGTGGGATGGTTTCCCAGGCATCAATCCCAAGAAAGACTCTTATGGTGAAAACCACAAATCAGCAGGGTTTACTGGAACATTTTTATATCCGCTGCTTGCTGTTCAGAGATCCCAGAACCATTTTCACTTACTGATAGACAGGCACCACTATTCCCAGTTTATGGAGGCAGTAAAAAGGAGACTTGGAAGGCTATGACTGTCTAGCCACTTAGTTGGTTAGCAGCTGGCCTGAAAGAGTTTATTATTTCCTATCATTTAGATTTTTCTCTGAAGCATGCAATTTCTGAAGCTCATATCTTTTATCTTTCTTTCCCCCTTTTCCAGTTGGTACTGGAACCTGCTATACCAAAATGCTGCTGAGAAGCTCTCTCTTGGAGAGAGGACAATCTCCAGCAGAATCACAAGAAAGATAGTACCTAGCAGATTTACATCACAAATTTTGAGGGGCTTTTAAATGCTTTCTAAAGATATTTGAAGCTGTAGATGGTTCTTCAGACTCTCAGGAGAAATGTCTGAGGTCTTTTCAGCAATCACGCTGTCAGCTTCATCCAGGAAACATCAGCTTTCTTGGCTTCTTACGGTACCTGTTGTTATACCCAGTATGAAGGAGCTGTTATATTCTAAATTGACAGGAAGCCACAAAGTTCATGTTTTCATTTGTTTTTCATCCACGCAATGAGCAGGAGGCAGCCAACAGCTGCTGCACCGGAATCCAAGGAGGGAGAGAATGGCAGCAAATCAGAGATTACAAATAAATCCCTCTTGAACAAGTAGCAGGATTTCCATGTGAACAAGTCAGAGACGTCTGTAATTGTCAAGGAGCCAGCCCCTAGCTAAGAAGTTGGTTTAGTAAACTGCTCCAAAGAAATGTCCAGAGAACCACAACTGCTTGAAGTCTGCACATCTTGGAGTAGTTGTGAATTTGTTCTGAGACAGAGAAGCCCAGTGGTGACAAGAGACATCATTACATTTTCTTTTATTTCCTTGCTCATTTGATTTTCTTGTTTATTCTTAGCTACACATGCAAGACAGTAATTTTCCCAATCTCTTTAAAGCCGCAGGATCCAGTTCTACTCAATTCTTCATTCTGTATTTATTTAATATGTGCGAGCAGAAGTTGGTTGATGAAACATGCTACTGAACTCAATGAGGCCATGACAGGAGAAAATGGGTTTATTTTTCTCCTTAATGACAGTTCAGATCAGTAGGCAATGACTCCTGGAGGAATTTGCATTGAGATCATGGAGTTACAAGCAGCTCTTCTTCTGTAGTGCCCCTCAAAACCTCAGCCTTGGTGCTAACGTGTCATATTCATATGCTTTGGTACCTTTTGGTACAGATGATGTTACACAGTGAGATGCATTTGGAACTTGGAACAAAGCAGCCAACATGGACTTGATGTTCAGAGATCCCATGTTGATTACTGAACACATAAATGCCAATAGAAATGTGCTACACAAGCACCTCACCTCTAAACCTGAACAAAAAGCATGTTGCCATGCCCCCCTTCCTTTCAATCTGTGCACTGTGTTGACTGATGACAAGAAGGTGGAAACTCTCATATCTAAGGCCCATTTGTGAGCACAGTGGTCTCCAAATTAGTACCTGGACAGAGTACCTCCCAGTCCATGATCATGCAAAGTGCTAGTGTGGTGTTGGTTCAAAGACAGGCTTTGACATGCATGCAGTTTGCAATCCAGAGACCTGCTGCAGTGTGATGGTTCATGTCCTGACTAACAGACCAGGGGGTTAACCAGAGACACAAGATCAGGTTAAAGAAAAGCTATGGTGTGTTAAGACTGCCAAGACTAGCCATTGAAAAGGATGTATAACACACAGTGGTATGTCCCCACATCTGTATATGACTCTATCTGACATCCTTTACTGCTTAACTTAAATTACAGACTTCACAGGAGCAAATATCTTGCACATCAAACAGCAAGATCTTCCTGCTGGAGATGGGATTTTTTCCTAATTGGTTAACATCAATTGCCTGTGCTTCCTGATAAACTAAATAACTGCAGTTGGGATCATCTTCATGGAAATTTCCATATGCCCCTTGCAGAGAAGCCAATAACCAGCTGTCAAGCAATGAACCTCAGCCCAAACCACCCGACAAAGATGGCTGTAAATGGGTGTGGAGGGAGTGATGACTCCACATCCAACTCCTGCCTGTGTGTGACGACAGGGTTGCGTGATGGCTTGCAAAGCTGCTGCGGAGTGGCTGTCTCATCTATATAAGAAGCTCCTAGGTGGAGCTATGGGAACTACTGCTGTAGCAATGCCCATAAATTCAGCCAAATTCCGGATGCAAAGGAGTCTCCTTTGTTTGGTGCCCATCTGTTTTTCAGTGCAGAGAGGAAATAAAATGTGATCATCAGGTTTGGCTTACTATAGCTCTTGCTTGGCGTCCAGTAGTCTTTTAAAGGTGGTTTTGTCTTCTCCAGCCCCTACAGAGCTTCCATGATTGATAGCAGGGTGAGCTTTGCTTTTGTCACTTACCAGGTGATCAGCAGTACAATGCCTGTTGCAGCTTTCTTTCTTCCCTTGGAAAGGCTGCTGTCTCCTATTTCCCCTATGCTACTCAAGGAGTAGTAGAGATGGTTTGTTTGGAGTATTTAGAGTAGAAGTTTACCATTATCTAATCTGCAGCTTGAGAGAAGTAATACGTGTCATTCAACAACTATAGCAAGTTGTTTTGCTATTATTTTATTAAAAGTGCATTTTTTGGTAAAGGGGATCCTTAGCCAATAATCAAATAAGAAAAGCTGCAGATCATTAGGAAAACAATAAAGAATCAGACTTAGGCCTCATTTGCTCTCCAGTTAATTAAACAGACAACACAGATGCTGCTGCTGTTAATAATATCATTCAATTACTGTGCTGCTAAGTATTATGGTCCCTAGGAAACCATTACCCAGTGCTGATTGAGAAGGGGAATTTTGAAGGGCTACTTAGGGGACAATAAACCATGTCTCTGTTGAAAAGGGGGCTGGAAGTAGTGTTTAGTGGAGACACAAGGTGCTCTAATGCAAGTAGGTGCAAGGTTGTTTGAGGAGCTGAAGGGTTCATCTGAAAAGCTACCCCTGGTGTGCTAACGAAGCTCGCCAGTTGGGGGTCAATGGGAGGCATTTCTATGAAGAAGGAGCTGGGGAGGAAGGCTCTTTGCTTGTGAAAAGAAGAATGTGTGTGTATACCAGCCAGGAGATGGATGGTGAATAAAAGGGAATTGGAAATGGAAATGAATGTATCTCAGCACCCCAGAGTATACTAAGCATCTCTCCAAGGGGCATAGGCAATATCATAAAAGCCTCATTGAGCAGTGCAAGTAATAGATTCACTTGTCTGATATTTCCACTCTCCTCGTTTGAGGATGAGTTTAAAATCCATGGCTGGCAGTAGAAGACCTCATTTCAGCCCTTCAAACTTCATCAAACTCAGCTTTCTCATCCAGGCACTGCAGTAACAGGGACTATCAAGCTGAAGGAGCATAGCACAGAACGATCCCATGTGCCTCCTGTTCATGGCATAAACCTGCTTCCCCTGGCATCTGAGGAGTGTGATGGAGAAGGGTGTGAGAGGGCAGAGGATATGTATTGAAAGGAAACCTTGATCTTCCTGATCAAGTCCTGATGTCTTCCTGCACCATTTCATAGAATCATAGAATGGTTTGGGTTGGAAAGAACCTTAAAGATCATACAATCCCAAGCCCCTGCCACAGGCAGGGACACCTTCTACTAGACCGGGTTGCTCCAAGCCCCATCCAACCTGGCCTTGAACACTGCCAGGAATGAGGCAGCCACAGCTTCTCTGGGCACCCTGTGCCAGCACCTCATCACCCTCATAATAAAGAATTCTTTTCTCAGTCCAGCCTGAATCTCCCCTCTTTTACTTTAAAACTATCACCCCTTGTCCTGTATAGGATAAGACAAATATATATATATATATTTATATATATATATATATATATATGTACACAGGCCAAGTTGGACTGAGTCTTGGTTGACAGGGCTTAGTGTGTGGTGTCCCTGCCCGTGGCAGAAGGCTGGAACTAGATATCTTAAAGTCCTTTCCAACCCAAACCATTCTGTGATTCTACGATTCTGTATCACAACAGACCCTGCTAAAAAGTCTCTCCCCATCTTTCTTATAGGCCCCTTTTAATTACTAAAAGGCTGCAATAAGGTCTCCCAGAGCCTTCTCTTCTCCAGGCCAGACAACCCCAACTCTCTGAGCTTTTCCTCATAGATGCGCTGCTCCATCCCTCTGACCATTTCTGTGGCCCTGCTCTGGATCCTTGGAACATCCAGGCCCTTGCGATCACCACTGTGGAGAAAGGAGATTTATTGTGAATGAAATCATTTTCCAAGGTGCTTTGGTGTAAGTAAAGCATCTCTTTGTTTCCATATAGCTTGTCTCTGCTGGCATTGAGCTGCTGGAAGGCAGCTCTGGATCTCCTTCACATCAACAGGGCAGGAATTGGCTTCCTGAGGCAGGAACATTGTGCTATGCTCCCCTGGTCGTTCGGGTTGTGTGAGAGAAGGAAAGGACTGGTCCCTGATCCATGTCTGGGGAGATGGAAACCTTTCCAGGGTGCAACCTTCTTTGCATTTCAGTTCTCCCAGCCTCCTGGAAAGGAGCTGTGCCCCCAGAGACACTCACCTCCTGTGTTGTCAGGGGTGTTTGATGGCCCTGCAAACCTTCCCACTGCTTTCACGTTACCATTTGTTGGTGTCAGACCCCTCCTTTACTGCAGTTCATGACTTGCCTTATCATGAAGTGCCTTATCTCATCACTGGCGTCCCACTGCTCTTCCAGGAATAGAAAAAGTAATATCAGACCTGCTGTAGGGAGCTCAAAGTGAGTGTGCAGGGGTGGACCTTTCTGCAGCAAGGCCACCATCCCATGTCTTCAGCCTGCTGATGTCTGTGGATCTTGCCTCCTTCCTCTGTCATTTCTTCATTTACCTGTTATTGTACTAAAGGCTCCTCTCACTCAGAAGCTGCCACAGGCATCCCTTTAACCACGGTGATAAACCACATCCAGTAACTCTCCTGTCCCACACTGCGTGTTGACATTTCCTATTTAATCCTTCAGCATTACTCATCTTCACAAGGGATTCCCTGTGGGGCGTATTAATTAATCTCACTGGAGTACAACAAGAACACACCTGCATTTTTGTTCTTTCTTTCTTTAATTAATTCTGACATAATGATATCTGAGTTTTATATGTGCAGAGTTGTTCAGGACTTGTAACAAGGTCTCTATCCCAGTAACTAGCCTCTGTCTGGACTTTACCTGAACATTAAATAACCTCCTTTCTGCTGAAAACCAGGCAACATATTCATCTAATCTATGTCTCATCCTCGTCCTACCCTTGTTCCCAGCTGCCTTCTTTCCTGACACATCCAAAGAACCCTCTTCTAACTTGTTTTAATGTTTTTTTTAGGCAGTTCTCATCTTAATCCTACATATAGAAACTTAGCAGACGTGGATTTGTCAGTTTGTCCTTTACCCACTCCTTTTAAACATTCCTGTCAGTTCTTCCCTTGCAGGAAGTATTACTGTTATCTTGCAGGTTGCAAGACCTATTGCAGTAAGCGTTATTGTAATCTAACCCTGGTGTTCCTTGTGCATTTGTCATGGAGTAATCTCAAACTGCTGTTTTGTCATCTGTGCATGCTCCATACCAAATGATTCAGTTGCTAATCCCTTTAATTTTTTACCATTGTGCTTTGGAAATTAAGGACTTGGGTACCTGCTTTTGCTTATTTTTTCTTTTAAATCAAACAGTAGCAAACATTTGATCAAGCAAACACTTTTCTGTGGTGTCCTCATTGTTGACCTAAACCAAGTCCAAAATAGAATTGCTTTTTGCTGGCTATGGTACTGTTTCAAGGGGGGGAAAATCTATTGCCTGTTACATCCAGGAAAGACTGAACTCAAGTATCGCTGGTAGCAGTAATTCCCTGCTTGTCATCTAGAAAATTGCAAAATGACACATTTCCCAGTATTGTTCATCTTTCTAATAATTTTGCAGAGATCTCTTGTTGTGTCTGGATACAATGGCAGAGACAGCTCCCCAGAAAATGAACTGTGTTCATATAGATCCTGTTATATGCATGATCTCGTCTTTTAAGTCCTTATGAGCTACCGTTATTCACCTGCACTGCAGTTTCACTGTTACAGCTTCTTATTCTTTCTCATATCATATCCCCCTGTACCACGTACCGATCGTATCATGTTCCTGTTATCACAGAAATATGCTATTTTGCACCTGGTACCAGGAGTTCTTGTTCTTCCAAGCATCCACATTGCGTATCTGCCATGTTCCATGGGCAAGTTTTCCTTATCTTTTTATTCCCTCCCCACTTTCTCTTCTTCTCTCTCCTTTCTCATTCTTCATATCCTCCTTTCTCTTTTCAATCTTTTCACTCTGCTCTTTTAATCTCTTTTCATACCCTGTCGCATCTCATCTTATTTTGCATCCTCTCCTTTTTCCTCTCTCTCTGTGAATTAGCTCCCATGCCCTTATAAATCCATTTGAGCTTCTCTCCCTGCTTTAGGTTAGCCTGTGAAATAGTGACAGAGAACCACATTTTAAAGGCAGGTACGATGGGCTTAGTCTATAAAACATGGAGCATGCTCAAACACAGCAACTCTGTCTCTGATCATGTGCTGGTATGTGAGCAAGAGTTAAACAATCAAGGTCAGTGCAGTTTGGGGCTTGTGTGCACACTGGATTACTCAAAGCCCTGCACATAATGGCACTTGTTCTCTCTGCTGGCCCTGTTTAACTATTTTGCTTGTATTTCCAAATTCTGATGTTTTCTACACCAAACTGCCCACTACAGGCTACAAGTGAAGGAGGGAGAGGATGGGTCCAGTCTGGGAAATGCAATAGAGAGTGTAAGAGCTGAGAAACAAGGAGGAGAGGGGCATGAAAAGGGGCTGGAAGGTACTGAAGGTAGAGAGCCTTATGGGGTCTATAGGGGTGCTGGGGAGGGACTCTTCTTTAGGGACTGTAGTGACAGGACAATGGGTAATGGGTTAAAACTTAAACGGGGGAGGTTTAGATTGGATATGAGGAAGAAATTCTTTACTGTGAGGGTGGTGAGGCACTGGAATGGGTTTCCCAAGGAAGTTGTTAGTGCTCCATCCCTGGCAGTGTTCAAGGTCAGGTTGGAAGAAGCCTTGGGTGGCATGGTTCAGTGTGAGGTGTCCCTGCTTATGGCAGGGGGCTTGGAACTAGTTGATCTTAAGGTTCTTTCCAACCCTAACTATTCTATGACTCTATGATTAATAATAAAGCATTTACCACCCAACCCCCTCCCCCCTGTAACTTAATAATATTATGGGTCACACAACAAATGAAAACCAAACCCCCTAACATTTTCCAAACCATTGGTAAAGCTGTGATCTTTTCTGAACTGGTGGCAAATCCCTTAGTGCACTGAGGGATTCAACACAAGATCTTGAAAATTAAGCACTTTTATACCATATTATATAGAGAATTTATCCATCTTGTCAAGAATACATGCTTTATTTACACTTCTTGAACTTTTAGTATATGTTTGGCAGCTGAGAGATTATGTACATTGCTGACGGAGTCAGTAGTCTTCTATTATAGATTATGATTTCCTATTCTTGACATCTAACTCTGCAGGATACCTCACCATAAGAAGTGAACTGAGATTCTTTCCAGAAAATGAGAAGAAGGAAACTCTTAAGAAAACCATGAAAATCTGATGCTGCTATATGTTGAAAATCAACTGCTAAAAATTGTAAAAAACTATTTTCCTTTCCAGTTCTCCTTCAAAGAAGTCCAATTTAGTCTTGAGGTTGCGCACCTACAATTACTTTGTGTTACCATAATATGTACCTACCACATTGCCAATTAAATTAGAATTTATTTATAAATATGAAAAAGAAAATACGATTTCATTCATCACAGACCTCAAGCTTCTCTGCAAAATGTGACCCTCATGACTAATATTTTTTTGTCATATTTGCTCATTATGAAACTTTTGCTATCAATTAGTCTCAAGGTACTTTACATGTAGAGGCAGCTAGCAGTGATACAGATTCGCACAGAAAGAAGTTGAAGATAAGAAGCAAACATTTGAGGTGTTCAGAGACAGACAATTAAAGAGCAGAATACAGATCTCTAAAGCAGATCTGTAGCTGTTTAAATTGGGGCTGTAAATGGTTAAAGGACTAAATATTAGCTTAAATTTGAGCAGAGCTGAGAGGATTTAAGCCAGCACAAACTATTTTACAAATTTTAATTTGTTTAATTTGAACTCCAAATCAGGTCCATCTCTACAATTCTTAGCACCAAGAGTTCAGTTCAATGATTTAGACTCCCTCTTACAAATATTAACATAAAAACTAGAACAATTTAAGATTATAAAGCTAATTAATTATATCTTTCACTGTTAGCTCCAAGGTACCCTGCTCAATTTCATATTTTATGGAGTAGGAGAAGGGGGGGTAAGCGCTTGAGTGAAACGCTGAAAAATTATCTGCAGCCCACCTTCGTATTCAGCTTAATATAAAAAGCGTGTATTTATTCTCTGAAGGCAAGAATGCTGATCAGGTTAAAAGACTCCTAATCTTGAATAGGACTTATGTACTACGAAAAAATAAAAGGCTGTAAAACCACCAGGTCAGGCAACGCCCTTTTGATACTAAATGCTCTTTCTCTCTTTTTTTTTATCCTTCTGACAGCTCATTTCTAAAGAAGACCTCAAGCTACTGATGTTTTATAGCCACATTTATGCATTTACTAAATTAAAATATGCTCTATGTCCTGCCATCACTGCTGGTGAATTTTATGATTTTTTCATTGGTAACAACAAGAGTAACTGTGCTCAGTGCTGGTGATTGGTTGGTAAGTGGTCATAAGACAGGTCCTTCCATCCTGGGCACAGACAAGGGCTTGTTCCACCACCTGAATCAAAATAAGAAAAGCTGTAATGTGTCTAGATGGTCAGGTAAGAAGTGAAATGCGTTTGAAAGCCTCTAAAGGGCAACTCCAGATAAGAAAATTTAGGCAAATTAGGACCAATGTTTCTGCAAGTCTGCAAAGCATCTCCGTCAAACATGTCTGTCACTGGCTAGATAAGAAAACAGTGTGCTTTTGTAAGTCTGCTTCACTACATAGATTGCATCCATTCAGGATCTTTGCTGGCCAAATCTGGCACCTTGTTGGCATTATCTTTCCACTGCAGGGATAGGGAAAGCACAGGCTTCTTCATGAAGTCAAGTCTAATGATTCAAATCAATTGAGTTTGGTTGAAATGGTCAATATTTAATCTAAATAAAACTGATGTCTCCATGTCTGCAATGAGAGGGCACGAAGTGATATCAGACTAGGTATAATGATAGTCCTTTATATGTTAGGATATACTTGTAAAGTAACAAACAGGCCCCTTTACTCTTTCCCCTAGGGTTAAGCAGCTTTGTTATCTCTGTGCTGCAACTTCATCAGTTATGTCTTATGAATATCACGTCTGAAGTTTCTTGTTATGAACAAAACCTGAAGGGTTTTTCTATCTGGAAAAATTTACTGCCAGAGCTATAGCTGCTTTCAGGGGTACTCCTTCCATCCCCATGGGGAGTTACAGTGGTATTGTTAAGCTGGTAATTTTTCATATTTAGACAAGCCCAGACATCCTAAGAAACACAGCTAAATTAAATATTTCCCCTGGGGGAGTAGTATATATACATACTTTCATCAGGTTTTGGGTCATACCTACACACACACCAAAAAAATTTAAGAGACAGCTACCTGCAGTTGTGTTACAAGGAGGATTTTTCCTGCCATATTGTCAGGACTCATTCATCCTGTAAACCTCAGCCCAGCATTGCACAGCATGGCTGTCTGTGACCCTGGACCTAATTTTATGAAGCAAAACCCCCTTAAAGGAACATCTACAAATTTTTTGCTCCCAGAAAGCCGAAGTATATACTGGAAATAGTGCAGTAAAGTTGTCAGAATGCAGGATAAAATGTGGATAGTTACCTACTGAAAGTTACTTTACCTCTTCTGCAGAAATAGGACAAGTGTCTGGCAGTAATCCCATACTGCTGGTTTTGTAGCTTAGATGGGTGTTGGAAAACCAGTTGTGTATTGTTTAAACTACGTAAGTACTGAGAGAATAATGTTAGACCAGCAGTAGAAGATACGTTGGAAGGATTTTTTTATACCGTGCTTACTTCTAAATATGTTCTCAAGGGTGACAACTGATCTCACTGAAAGCCACAAGAATTTTTTTGCTTAGACTTTCCTGTAAAATCTAAGAATGTTTATGAAGTACACATAGGACCACGTGTCATCAGGAACCATAATAAGGCGCTATTCAATGTGAATTTAGAGCATAACATATCTTAGCTAGAGCAGGCTCATCGTCCCAGGAATCAAATATCACACTTAGGCCACACACTAATGCACACCTTGCTCTCTGTCACCTGCTTATATGCAGATCAAAAATCCTTGGGCCAAATGCCTGCAATTGCAGGATTCATCTGGCTATCCAGGTGTTAACAACTGAAATCACCTCCTAGATCTTCTCAATGCTAAGCATACTCATGACTGCCTATCCTTCTCTGATGGTTTTATCAGCTTTTGCTGGGTTTTAAAGGCTTTTGGCGTGCACCAGTTTAACCATAGTTCTGAGATTTTATTACTTGTCTTCAAACAAAGCCAAAATATTCAGAGTAAAATCAAATCCCAACAATCTCCCTCCTGTATTCTGAAAAATAACCCTGAACACAACCCAAACCAAAACAAAATAACCATCAAAGTTTGTACATTAAGATTTGTACCCAAGACTTATTTGAAAGATTACTATGTCACTGGATAGTAGATGCGTCCAGATAAATTCTAAGACATCAAAAAATACTACTGTAAAAAAAGGTAGTGAAATAGCTTTTTGTATTAAAATGTCACTTAGCAGGCTTCAGCAAGGTCTACAGTGGTTTTAAAAAATTCTTGAGCACTTAGTTTCATCAGTTCATAACATCTTCGGCTTTGGTTTGCTTTTATGAGGATGGCTGTAATTTCTCTCCATTCAAAAGAATTGGTAGAGAGGTGTAAAGACAGTGAAGAATTACCAATTTGGGAAATACTTCCTGGTTGTGTAAGACAAATTTGACATCTGACAAAGTTGAGCACACAAAACTGCAATGAGGTGGAAACTGAGGATTAAAAGAAAGGTCAGAATTTTGACACCTAATCATTTAAAAGCCAAGAGGGAAACACAAACTCAGAAAACTATTTTCAAACTGAAGTAAGCATAGAACTTGCACCAAGGCCCTCCATTTACCCTGCAAAGTGCTAGCTGAGCAGGTTTCTGAGCAAGCAGCCACAGTAATAACCCAACATATCTGTGTACAGTGGGGTAACATAAGAAACTCGAGGACCAGTTATTATACATTTTGTACTTCCACTGTGGCAAAGGCACAAGTTAGAGTTTTCATCTGGAGTATCTACACTGGATCAAATCACCCATATTTTCTTTCTACAGCCGTGGGACTAGTTAGGTAAATCATAATGAAATCATCACTACTGCAAATTGTAGATTTAGCATTTGATCTTCCATAGGGCAACAGAAGAGAAGTGTTCTCCTATCATCCACAGGTGTCAACAAATACTAGTAAGTCCCATTTCAATTTTCAGGGACAAACCTTCTATAATGTGGAGATCTGAGTGAGATGAGTGCACAAAAGAAATGTCAGTGAGTTCTAAACTTCCATCAAATGTGTCCTTTGGGATGTGATTGACAATGCTTACATGCATATGTTCTGAAGACTAATAAATCTTCTTAGACCTTTTCCTTAAAATGCTCATGTCAGATTATGAATCTATTGCGGACATACGTTTTTAGATAGCTCTGCCATACTTGGTTGCCTCAAAGTATTATGTTTGCTAGAAGATTTCTGCAATCTCCTTGAAAAGCTGGTATGGGTGTAACGGTGACTAACTGTTCTAAATACCCCTCATTAGGTGTTCTTCAGTTTTATTCTACTACAATCAGTCTTTAATTTTAGGTCTGAAGCTCCATTCTCAATATTCCCAGGAAAATAATTTCCTCAATATTTACATGGAAAATAATGGCAAAAGTTGACTGACTCCATGCATGAGAATATGTGATGGCCTTCTGAAATGAATCAATTTAAAAACACTCACATACAAAGCAATTATGCAACCATGCCACCCTCTGGGCTCTGAAACTCTTCTGATTGAAACACCACACTACTTTTTCGTGGTCTGAGTGAC
Organism: Loriculus beryllinus; assembly: GCA_039877255.1. NCBI lineage: Eukaryota > Metazoa > Chordata > Aves > Psittaciformes > Psittacidae > Loriculus > Loriculus beryllinus. The sequence continues at coordinate 26,226 of JBCJKH010044139.1, forward strand.
TGTCCTCTATGATTACTTCAAAATCATCCTAAGACACGGTGACTCTGCTATAATTATATAAAGTAGCATTGCCAGGTCTTTTAGTCACCAATAAAAGCACAGTATGAAGGAGGACGCTATACCCTCAGTATGATTAAAACACCCACTTCAGTTTGCTCAGTTTGTTCTGAACTCTATTTTTGCAGGTTATGAACTTACTGAGAACAAGATCACATTTTCTCACTATCAAGGGCTAAAATGGGATACAGTCTTTTCTTACTAGGTTTTTCTAGCTTTATGTTGCTGATTTCTGTAATGGAGCTACTTTTGGGAATTAAAAAGGGAGATGAAGAAATAAGCAGAGCATCCCACAGAAAAATAGATACAAGGAGCTCTCTTGCATGTTTTCTGACTGTGTATCAATGTCCTGGGTTCAGCAGTAGCAGTCATTTTTCTCCTTCTTAGTAGCTGGTGCAAGCACTGTGTTTTTGACTCTCGGCCTGGGAACAGCGCTGATAACACCGATGTTTTTAGTTACTGCTCAGTAATGTTTACTCTGACCAAGGACTTTCTGAGGCTCATGCTCTGCCAGGGAGGAGGGGAAGCTGGCAGGAAGCAGGGACAGGACACCTGACCCAAACTGACCAATGAGGCATTCCATACCACAGCACATCATGCCCAGTATATGAACTGGGAGCAATTCCCTGGAAGGGAAAGGTCACTGCTCGGGTCAGGCTGGGTATCGGTTGTGGGTGGGGAGTGGTTGTATTCTCTTCCCATGTTGTTTCCCTTATCATTATTATTATTGTTGGTAGCAGCAGTGATTTGTGTTATACCTTAGTTACTGCACTGTTCTCATCTCAACCCATGGGAGTTACATTCTTTTGATACTCCTCCCCATTCCTCTGGGAGCGGGGGGGGGGGGATGGTGGGGTGGGGTGC
>JBCJKH010044145.1:0-18936 GCA_039877255.1 Loriculus beryllinus
TACCCTCTTCCAGTTTAAAGCCATTGTCCTGTCACTGCATGCTCTTGCAAATAGTCTCTTTCCAGATTTCTTGTAGGCTCCCTTTATGCACTGGAAGCTGCTCTAAGGTCTCCCCAGGGCCTTCTCTTCTCCAGGCTGAACAAGCCCAACTCTTTCAGCCTATCTTCATAGGAGAGGTGCTCCAGCCCCCTGATCATCTTCATGGCCCTCTGGAATCCCTCAAGCAGGTCCACTTCCCTCTTGTGTTGAGGGCCCCAGACCTGAGCACCATATTGCCAGCAGGGTCTCATGAGAGCAGAGTAGAGGAGGAGAATCACCTCCCTCAACCCGCTGGTCATGCTTCTTTCGACACAACCCAGCATATGGTTGGCAAATCCCCAGTGCAAACCAGGCCCTTGAAACGAGGCTGCTGCACATGGTTGACACTAAAAAGCAGAAAGGCCGTGCAGTAAGCTGTGGTCAAAACCAGCTTTCCTAGGCAGCAGACTAAGATCTGTCATGGTTTCTTGCAGTAAAAGCATTTAAAGGATCATTTACACCCTCTCAGAAAAAAATGGGCACAAGATACACTGCAAATACCTGTTAATAGGATACTGATTGATCATGTAAAACACCTGCCTTAACAGCACAACTCCCAGGGGCTGGTCAGAACTGGCCATGTTGATGGAGGTGATAAACTGGCAGGATAACACCACTTGCTGAGCTAATTTACTTTTTAACAAACTTTTTCAGCTGCCTGAAAGTTTTTCCGGCTGACAAAAGCCAAATCACTCACCCACTGAACAGCAAGGGGCTTCTTAGGTATCTCCCACGTGGTGCCATCAGCGGTGACGTATGTTTGTCTCCCACTGCAGGACACAATTTGAATTGACTTACAATTGACATGGGCTCCCAGGTACTTGTTACTCACAAGACACACGTGGAAATAGCTGAAACATTACACCTGGGGGCACCGCTGAGTCATTCCCACACCCAGCTTTGTGGATTAGGAATGTCAAGAATGTGGGTGATGCTGCTCTTACTTGCTGGAAGCGCGTATCAACACTTCCTATGTACTTTAGGTGACGATGGCAGATGGTATAGCTGCTTTCTGCAATACCGCTGTGCCTAAACTGCATAGACCACAACAGATCCTGCAGAAAGTACACTGCTGAAAGGTAAACTTGCAAGGCACTCAGGGTGCAGATATGCCACACTATGCTGCGCAACACTCCTTTCTTCCACCTTTATAGATACTAGCCTCTTATTTTCCTTTTCAAAAGTAGGCTAAATATGCTCTATTACAGTAGTCTTCTTTGCATGTACTTGTCTTCTTCAGGTACTGTCCCCCAGTCCACTGGATAGCTTAGCTGACTGAGACCCTCTGCACCTTCAGATTCATAATGAAACACTAAAAGGAGTCAGCTCCTGGAAAGAAGTATAGCAGTCTCCAGTCTGACTTCAGCTTACTCTGGAGTACAACTATTAAAAACAAACCAAAACAAAACCAGTATGAAACATACAGACATAGCTTCAGAGAGGAGGATTGGGAAGGGTTTGGGGGTTTACTTTTCAGGTGGTCTTTTTTAAAAGCAGCTGAATACTAAGCCAGATATCAGTGGTCTGGAAACAGAATATTTGATTTCAGCGAAAGAGGAAATCTCTCCTTTAACAAAAAGAATGTCTGTGTCTACATCCTTTGTCAAGGGAGAATTCTTTCAAGCATGTCACTTACTGTATCCCAGATAGAGTGGAAGTTGATATTTAAAAAATAAAAAAAAATATAACCAAGAGACACCATTAAAAATGTCTACGAAGCTGGTCATTTAAGAACTACACAAAGCGTACACCTTTGAGAGAGGTCCAAGTAATCCCAGACTGAAGGGGTTCAAATTCTGATATACTGTGGCTATCATCAAGTTCTAGCATTTCTATAGGCATCAACTGTTAGGTTTTTGGTTTTCTGTTTGGTTTGGGGTTTTGTTTGTACGTTTTTTCTATCATGAACAGTCTTTTGAAGGCTAAGACTTAAATATTCATATTTGTCTGTGGGAAAGCTTGCCTTGTAACAAACACTGGAGTAAGAGGCTAGATACATCAAGTGATCACCGTTTACACAGAGGTAACTGGTCATGAAACCTATCAAGCAAACAGTATTATATGGAGACAATTTAACAACGAGGTGTGGAGACTGCATAAATGCACAAAGTTCAAAGATTTTTCTTCTCTTTATTTAAACACAAATACATTTACAGCATGCAGGTAAGTTAAAACTATATGGCGTCTTCCCCAAACCAATTGTTTTAATGCATCTTAAGTGTACTGAAGTTAAATTATATTACACAGGTAGACTTGTCCTCATGTCAAATTTAGAGTTACACAAAGTAGTAAGTCAGCATTTAAATTATGTAAATAATTTAGTTGTTCACCAGAAATAAATATCATTTCACCAAGTTCCTACCCTAAACCATCTTTTAAAAAATATGATCTAGAGGAACCTAAAAATAAGAACCATTCAAAGACTGCAAGTTGAAACAGCAGTGTTGAACATTTTCTGTATAGACTGAAGAGTGTCATTTACAAAAAAGCAGTAATTGTCCTGTCCAGCTGACCTATGACAGCCAAACCAGAAAGCAAAAAAAGTTGTGAAGTTGTGGTTTTTTTATTTCTTTTTCTTTTTTACATTAAGAGGCAGTTCTTGGTAAACTTTGTAAGAGGCTTAAAATAAAAAAAGTTTAAATACAAAAAGGTGATGTACACTGAGCTACAGGCTAGTTACCATTTAAGTTACTTTTTAAACACAGCAATTTTCAGCACCAAAATCCATGATAATTACCTACAGGAAAGAAACCCCCATTAACAGGCATGAGAAAAAAAATCCTGCTTCATCTGAATGCATGTTAAAGAAAGTGGGGTTTTTTGTTTTTATGATTGCGTATTAACAAATGAAGGTCTGAAAACCTGTAGTTTGAGGAAGATAACATACAGCGCTGTCTCAATTATGAGTCATTTCATTCAAAATAGCTGGTATTCCTTTATTTTTTTTCTCCTCAGTATGCTGTCTTTAATCGTGCTCTAAAATCACTGCAAGTTTGGAGTGCTTGGCAGCCTTAATGAACAAAACAGTCTTAAAAGCTGAAAACTCCAAAATAGTGCGATTTCCGACTGACACACTCAACCTTTAAAAATCAAACTATTAAAAATTCAGACTACTGTAGACATAGAAAAAAGTGGTTCAAGGTCTAAAATCTGACTACACTCCATCATAATATAAATATTTTGTCTATCTGTAATATAAAAGTTGAAAGTGATTTGCTGTCTGAACAGTCAGTCTCTACTGTTCCCACAGTAACTGGTGAATTCCCAGCAAAGAATTCAAGCCAGAACACCAAGTGGTACCAACTGGTTTTGAAAAGCTCACCAAAAGCTTTCAATAACACCAAGTTCCTTCTTTCTCAAAGACCTGGCAACTAATTCCTACCAGAAGGCAGCTGTTCTAAACATGGTAGTGGCTAAACCCTATGAATAAGTTAAGCAAATTATACTATAAAATTTTAACCCCCCAATTCAGCTAAGTGGGAGTACTGGAGCTCAAAACAAACAAAAAACCAACCATGCCTCCTGCTGTTAGCCACTTTACAGGACTTTATTGCAAAGAGAAGAAAAATATTCAACTACTACTTTGGACATTTCATATGCCTACTTACAAATGGATTACCAAAATAATTCAGGGTAGCACTTTATTTATTATCTTTTTTAAACACATGTGCGTGGGATTTCCAGATAAATCAGTTTTTAGAAGTTGTATCCTTTATTAGTGGATCTGAATTCACTGACCAGTTGCTGAAAAAATAATTTCAATTGAAAGTTAAAATTTTAGTCAAAAATTCCAGTACTGCGTATGTAGTGGAATATCAAGTTAGATTTTAGATGGTGCTGATTTCGCTATCATAAAGTAGCAAAAGGGAACCATGACAGATACAGATAAATGGACAGACGGGCTCATCAGAATGAAGCAGAATGTTTTCACTCCACAAGACTGTACTGTGTGCAAAAATCAGGAACAGGACAGCTGGGATAATCCATTGCCAAAGTCTTTATAGTAAACTTAGGTTTACTGTTCTTATTGTACAATATTTAATTTTAAACAACCCAATAAATGGGCATTTAATGAGATAACAGTTAAACAGCCTAGTTCATATCGAACTCTACAGTTCTGTGGTGTAGCCATCACAATGCCTTATGGCAGTTGTCGTAAGCACACTTCAGTATTTTTAAACTGTACAGATTTAGTTCCAATGCTCCATGTAGCAGTCCAAAAGAACACTGTAACGTAGAGTGCGTTTTAACTCAGTGGGACATGTAGTGTTATGTGAAGAAGTGATAAAAATGAAAGTATACTTAAACACTGTTGCACATTCCCTAAAACAGTAAGATGAACACAAATTAAGCTAGAAAATTCGAACTAAGATTTTCTTAATGTACATTCGGCTTGGCACAGTGCAGACTAAATTTAAGACATGAAAGACAAACTGTGTAATGAGCAGAGCTACACTTTTAATTAACATGTCGTTTTTCAAGACGCCAAAATTGCACTCTAGGTTGGGTTTTTTTGGGAATCAGATAGCAGAATTTGTAGACGGGGGAAGAGCTGTACAGGCCAGGTATAATTTATACATTTTCAAAAAAATAATCCTACAGTCCCCAAAGGGAAAGATTATTGTCATGGAATGACTCCCTCTACACGATTTCCAATCCTCCTCACACTGCATTTACTTTTCAGCAACTGTAAATGAGAAAAATAATAAAGTTAAGTGCTTGTATCTCATAAGCCAAAAAGCCAAATTATTTACATTTACAGTAGATCATATTCACTATTTACATAGCCTTTAAGAGCCCAGTTCTTAGACTACTTATCTAAGTGCTAATAAAACATCTACTTCAGAATAAGAAATTACACAATTCGAAGCATTTAAGCAATGCTGTCTGTTAGCACAAAAATGTACAGCACAATAAACTGACTGGGTATCCAATCTTGATTGCCTTAATGGAGTAAACATTACAAACACAACACAATTATAACCCAGCTCCACTTCCCGTAAGTGTTGCTACTTTTCCAGGCCAGTGAGAGCTGTCTGGATACCACCTACCAGCTGCTGCAAAGTTTTTACTTTGCTATTTTGGAAAGATGAAATGGGAACGGCATTCATCATCCTAGAAAACTTTGATTTGCACTGGGAAATAACAATTTGTCATATCTGTATTTCTTTAATGTTTCCAGAATAATTCATTAAACGGTGGTCTCCATATGCAGAACAGTACTTCATGTTCCATATTGTACCAAAAGTTCTTCTCTAACCAGAGATTCAGATGCTTTCTATGAAATACATCCAAATTACTGAACATCTAAGACAAGCGTAATTTTTGAACTTAATTTCTGAATGTTTTCTGAAGAAAAGCGTATTAAAAAGATACTATCAAGACAGAAGAATTTAAAATGCCTACTTCTTTCCCAATCATTAGCGAATGGCTGTGACTGGTAACTACCTCCAATTGACTGTTTTCACATTTTGTTCTACTCCAGCAGAACAACTCCAGAACTACCATTTCACAACACACACCAGTTTTATAACAAAAGCAGCAGTGTTAGTCACATGTACACTGTTCCTGTAACTATAAAATTCAGTTTGAAAAGTTAATCTGATCATTCAAGTAATTCTATGCCACAGAATGAACTGTAAGAAAACCAAAGTAGTTTAATCACACGTTTAAAAGTTGTCCTACAAGACAAACTTACACTTTGTCTTGCCGTCCTCCACCTCCACGCAGTGCAACTGGCTGGCTGTTCTGAGTGAATGCACCTCCACCACGAATTGCACTTGGATGAGTTGGAGAAGCTGCTGGATGCTGGCCAGGACGGATAGGCTTAGCTGCATGAAAAGAAGTATGACTTACAAATATATACATCACAATTTTACCTTTGATTATTCAAATTCACTAATACTTTATTTTACAGTATCCTAAATGCAATAATAAAAGTCAAATGCATTTTCAATAAAACAAGTTTAGGAGATGGCATTCTGGGAACGTAACAGATTAGCGTCAACTATAACGAAACCTGAAGAATGGACAAGATTTTTGTTTTACTGTCCCTACCAGAACTGAAGCTGGAAAAGCTTTAGATAACCACTATCTTCACATGTATTATCTACCCCACCTAATATATTTCTCTGTGAGAGTCCTTTTTCTTGGCAGTAAGAACTCAATTGCTAGGCAAAGTTTCATGAGGCTTATATTCCTCTAGCATCGTGAACGAATCATTGTATCCTGCAGTATTTCCCAGATCTAGTTTATCAATAAGTCACTAGTTACTCTGCTCTGTAAGTAGCTCGGCATACAGATTACTCCACAGAAAACACTGCTTCATATGCTTGCAACCATATAAAAATAAAACTTGCTCTATTACAGAACTTAAAAAACAGTAGTTTTGATAGGTAATTCACAAGCTGCAATATACTTTGATAAACTATATTTTCAATCCATTTTGCACTAGCCTTTAACAGGACATGCACAACAGTATCACTTTACAAAGTTCTATAGTATTAAACAAGCATTTAAAGTTTCAGCAGGTAAGAGGAGATATAAAGTACCTACAGGCAGCAACTGCATCGAAGAAACACTTCTCAAATTCTATCTTATAGGAAGCTGATCTTCAGTTCATCTAGATATTTAAGTACAAAAGGCTTTATACCTGTGGTAAGCTCCCTAGAGAGTTCTGTTTGTCTTCTTAGAGATCACTTGCGAAAAAGATAAGACAGGAAAATAGTTGCCTTTGAACCACCACTTGAAGTGACCAAGAAGAAAAGTGTTAGAGCTTTATTCCACAACAGCTCTTTGCAGACCCACAGAGGTGTCCCTGCCCATAGCAGGGTGGTTGAAACTAGATCCTCTTAAGATTCTTTCCAACCCTAGCTATTCTTTGATTCTATGACAGAAGATAGATCACATTCATGCATGCAGTTCCAACTACCACTGAAAGATGCACACATGCACGAAGATGAAAAAAAAAAGAAGACAGATGAAACTTCAGGGGCATGGGATTCTTTACTAACCAATTTGTGCAGAATGTCCTCTTCTGGCCATATTCTTGGATCTTACAGCTTCCTTTATACGATCTACTTCTTGCTGATACCGTTTACGATCACGAGAAGCATTCTCTTTGGCTTCCTTCAGTGCAGACTCCAGAGCTTTAACTCTTTCAGCTGTAGCTCTAAGTCGCTTCTCCAGTTTAGGAAGTTCACAGCGAAGATCTGCATTGTCACGTACCAGCTACAAAACCAGAATTATTTGCTTGGTATCTCTTCAACAAAATACCCTTCCACACTTAAACAGGCAAAGTGGTAGGGCTACTGCATTTTTTTTGCCTAAGCTTTTAGTAAATCTAATAGTTCACCAGTAAGTTTGTCATTTGAAAATCAGTTATTGTGGAAGAATATGCTAACCAACGTAGGCAATAAATGTCTACATTCTTCAGTCAGACATCCTCAAGACTGATACTAGCTCTAAATGCTAACTTGGATCTTCTACAGTTTAAAAGCAGCTGTTTTGTTACATATCCACATGTACTTTTAGCTACTAATTTACTTTACAGGAAAACTTCAGCTTGTTTTTTTATCAAGAGACATACTCAAGATATAGAAGTATTTAATTATAAATGTTAATTTATGACCAATATGCATTTGGTCACTTTATAATAAAGCACCTTAAGTAGCTTGTTCTTAATTAAAACTTGAAATTAAGCTTCATTGTACCTGCTTGTGAACTTTTGTAAGCTGTTCAAGATTATTCTCAAGGAAGGAGATCTTCTGTTTTTGTGCAGCACTGCCTCCTGTATCGTCTGAGTCAATCTCAGCACTCTGCAGTAACAACGGCATGGGGAGGGAGAGAGGAGGCTGAGTACAAATCTGAACTTGCACATTAAGACCAAACCACAAAAATTACACTGCATAAATATCAATTGCATTTTAGTTCCACACCAAAATTTCTGTAGCATTCTCAGAAACACTAAGTTTCACTACAGCACCACATTACCTTTTTCACTCTAGTAGCCAGATCTTGAACAAACAGCTTCCGGAGATTGTGAAGAGTCTGAAGTTCTTTTGCCTACAGTTAAGGGCAAGAAATTAAAAAACCCCCAAACAAACAAGAATTGAAAAAAAACCCCAAAACAACAAAACCCCCCAAAACCCAAACAAACCAAAACAAACAAAAAAAAACCAAACAAACAATAAAGCCCCTCCCCTCCTCCCCCCCAAAAAAACTTTGAAGGAATAAAAAACCCCCACACAAAACCAAAAACAAACAAAAAACCCCAAAACAACCCAAACAAATATTGTTTTGGAATATATTCTATCTTACCACAGTCTCTTCCAAACCCTTTAAGTCTTGCCTTGCTTGTTCCCGTCTGTCCTGCATAACCCTAAAAGAGAATAAATTCATCTTGAAACATTTGAGCAAAACCGGAAGTTTTAATGTTTCAGGAGACTAGAGTGATGGACACTATATGGTACAAATGAAAAATATCTTTCAGTTGAAGTCCTCAATTAAAGATGTAGCCAACAGATGATATGACCCTCAGAAGTCCATGTGGAGTTGAGGTAGAAGTCAGGGAGTTGCAGGATAAATAGAGGGAAGTATTTTTAAAGAATACAAACAAGTACCTCCAGATGCATGAATTTAAAGTTTCTAGAGTAGGTAAAGAAAGACTCTCAGATGCAGGTCCTAGATGAATACGAGGGGAGAACTTGCCCTATACATGTTCTTAGCTCTGACCAGTTGAGATGACAAGCATCCCATGACAGATTATGAACCTTTGCTTTGCTTTGTTCTACCACCTCACCCCAACACAGCTGTCAAAGCTAGCATCATGAAAAACAATCTCAGTTTACAGGAATGCAACCTAATAATGATCACTTCACAGAGCTTCTGTCTTCCTACTGTGAAAGCATTTACTGCACTGCTAACATTCTCTCTCAGAATTACAAGGCAGTGCAATTACTCAGATGACAGGATACATAAAAGGAATGCAGACTTTTTATGACTCGAGGTTGGAATAGGAGGGCCAGGCACTGCATGAAAATGAAGCATTCCTGTTAAGTAGCCAAAAACCTTCTTTTCCTCTTGAATTTTCTCCTCACTTGGCCAGTTCCACTATTAGTTCACAGCTGAATCATTAAATATTTAAGGTAATACTCTAAAGAATATCTCAGTATTCTATCAACTTTCCAGACCTCATAATTCTACTTCCAATTTTAAATAAAAAGAGAACCTTTGCGCTGCCTTCATAATACATATATCATACAGTGAGAGCCACTTTATCCTATTAGTTCACTAGTTTTTAACATGTCAGTATTCCCACACACACTTGTATTATGCACCATTTTCACTTACGTAAGTTCATGCAGCTTTCTACTTTTCTCCTGATCAGTTGCTTTCAACTTCTCATGCTCAACTCTAAGACGTTCCTGTTCAAGCATCATCTTCTGGTTTTGGCTGAACACAGGAAGTAAATCATCCTTATATTAGATATATATATATATATCAGCTGAACCTGTCAGATATCACATCACTAAAGCAAGACAAGTTAGAAAGAGACTGTTGGAGGAGTGTGCCTTCCACACTCCTTCCACTACACTATGCTTCTATACTGACAGTGTCGAGAGACATGTGGCACTACTAAAATAAAGACAATTACTTACTCTTGAAGTTCAGTGATAAGTTTCTCCTTTGCATCAACTTCATCTCTTAGGCTACTGATTTGTTTCTGATGCGTCTCACGATGGCTTTGAATTTGTTGTTCCACAGCTTGCTATCAGAAAAAACCAGTATGTGTTATGCGTTTTAAGAAGTTGCCATACTTAAAACTGAAACAAAAACAAAAAAACCCCCACCACCCTAAAAACCCAATGAAATTAATTTACCTTGACTTCATTTGCAGTTTGGACCTTATTTAAGTGCTCTTTCTCCATCTCATGGACTTTTTCTAGTAGGGACAGAGGAGAGAAAACAGGTAACTAGGCTATCACAGGGAAGATGGAGTCAATTCTCCCTTCCCAATGCCTTAAAATTGGGAAGAAGTCCCCTCCCACCACAAAGATGGATTAAATCAATACTATCTTTAATTTAACCCTATCCACAGCAGTTCTTTCCAACAGCATTTTCCTGTTGATTAATTCCACGTGTTCAGTAGCAAAAAGACATTTTGTAGTGATTCCCTTCAATCTAAATAGAACAATTGTCTATTTATCACTATGTACTTTAAAGATGGTGGTGGGTGTGGTGTAAGGAGGTAATCCCTACCCTGTGCTCGGAGCTGAACTAATTCTTCACTAAGGGAATCCACAGACTCTTCCAGTTGCCTCTTTTTCTGTTCCACATTCTGAAGATACTCAGTCAAAGACTTGATCTTGGCTTCATGCTGGAGAACAGAAATGTTCATTTACTTTGGAAGTAGGTATCACAGAATTACATCTGCATGAACAGTTTACACTTATTTTTAAACAAGTAGCTTGATCTCAAAACAAAAATGGTACCAACTACACTTTAAGTATATAACTACTTTAGTAGATCTGTAATGCAGCCTGTAAGGCAATGTCTTTATTCTGGATAGGAATGAAATACATTTTTGACTGTTTTAAATGCTAAAGAGAGGCCCACTGTATTTAGAAGAGGGCACTGAAATATGCATTTAAAAAAATGAGATGACCATCTGTATGTAAAACAAAATACAGAAAAATTAAATTGCACATGTAGCTCACAATTTTCAGAGGTGTTAGAAGCCACATTACTGATTTTTTCCTAACAATTACATTAAAATGGCCTTTCTCACATTAGAAGTAAACTTAATGTGCTATACAAGATTACTGTGATTTTACTGTGCTGTCACTATCTCTCCCACTTCCAACTTGCTGTATTAGTAGGCAGAGTGATCACTAGCCATTGATTGCTTCTGTAAGACTTGTGTTTGTAAAGAAACCTGTGATGGAGAACACGTGGACCCCAATATTTAATACAAGTGCTACAGAAGTATTATCAGGCTACAGACATACTGTAGAAATTCTGACCTCCTGTCACACAATTACTCAGAAGCATTCAAATCAAAAAGAGTACTGAGGATACAGGTGAATGTATGGCTGATCACAATATACTTTGTTAGGTGTCCAAAAGAAATTGCAACTTTCTTCTTTTCCCCAGCAGGTTAATGAATTCTTAAGGACATCCAGAAAGTCTCTTGTAAAGAAACATTTACCTGTGAGATACGGAGCTGACATGCAGCTAACTCCTTTTCGTTTTCTTCCATTTTCTTATTGCTTTCAGTCTGTGTGCCTTCTAACTGTTTGCAACGTTTTACCATTGTTTTCACTTCTGATTTCATTTTGCTGATGTACAGTCTCGCAACTGTGAATTCTTCATCTATCATGCCAGTTCCCTCAGGCTGCTGAAAGTGTGGAATGACACATTTAGAGAGATCAGATAATGAAAATAAAGGTGAGCTGAAGCAACTTTGTGCCCAATACACATCCTCCCACCTTGGCTTACAGAGCACTTAAACACAAAAATGTATTTTCTGATTGACTGACAAGTTTGCATAAAGGTAATGAGTCATGTAAAGAAGGAAATACGGTTTATTACAGCTTTCTAACACTGCTTACGTTCTTGTCCTATAGTGATCTTCTAGATTTAACTTTTATTTCAGTTTCCCATTCTGCAACTGTAGCTCAGCATTAGGTTTCCAAGATGATGCTGTTGATTATGACCACTTCATATAGCAACTTAACAATATGAATGAAACTACTACTTCAGAAAAAAACCCACACCTGCTCCTGTCTTGTCTGCTTGATATGTGAAGTCACAGCATAAGCAATAGATAAGCTTACGTTCAAACCATTAACATACATGAGGCTTCCTATGACGGTTTTTACCACACTTAAAAAAACTGACCCCACATACCCACAATGTATGCGTATAATACATGGCACTAAAAATTATGCTGACTAATCCTTACCTTGACATCATTATTTCCTACTGCGATTCCTATCTCTGCAAGATCTTTCAGTAAGGAGGCCATCATTTCTGTAGCTCGTTTCTTCTGATGGTTGGTCATTTCTTTAAGTTTCTGAAGCTCTGCATCAATACTGGCTAGAGTAACCTATAGAAAGAAAGAAATTACACTTCAATAAACAAAACACGCACTTGTTTTTAGAACTAGCTTCATACTAATTAAATATAGCAACAAATGGTTGCCTACTGAAATATCCCATTTCCATGCCTACACCCAGGCTGGTATCAATGTACGTGAATATACCATATAGTAAAAATTTAGAAGTCTTGGAGTTACGTTTCCTTCAGAAGAAATACTGCTAAAAGTGCTGGAGACAGAGGCCTTCAGCTAATAAAATATAATCTTACAGCTCTGCAACAAAATTTATGTCAACGTTGTTTAACAACAGTTATATACAGCTAAATATTGAAGAATTGCATTTTTTAGGCAAAAGGTATATGGACAGCAAGTCCAACATTCTTCACTGTATTTTGGAAAAGAAGAATCATATCTGCTTTTCCTGCAGAGCTTTTAATTCTGTCCTAACTTCAAATCACAAAAAGGCATCCAGTTCCAAGAATTCATAATCTCTACACTTACTGTAGAGAAATTTTTCATTTGACCTGCTGTGGTTCTAACGGCTGCAGCTGAGCAGTTTGCATACTCAGAAGTTATCTGGTATTTGTTCTCCAGTTTTAGAAATACACCAGAAATTTTACAGCAGAAAAGTTTCAGCCGGTGATGATACCAAAGGATGACTGCTGCATGGTTTAGCTGTGACAGGCTGAGAATACGAAAACGTCTTAATTTTACTACATCTCAAAACAGTTGTTGCTTTCTTGGGGATTGAGTTATTCACAACACTCAGTGGACATTAGCTGTAGTATCGATAAACTAATTAAAAACAACCATATAAACAACCAACAAGAAAAAACAAACCACACTTCAGACTGATACACACACACCACTAGCCTACTCCATCAAGTTTTAAATGCTGCTCGTAATAAGATCAGAGGTGATCTGACTTTCAGCCAACCTTCAAGTGATGTAAGTTACCAATGGTGATTACACAGCTCAAAATACTTAGAAGTTTAAAGAGAAGTTTCATGATCTCATGAACATCACCTTAATGCCAGTGTTCTGTCTAGTCAAATCTTACAAACTGAAGCTTGAAAGACATACTCACTAGGGAGACCCAGACCCACTCAATTTTCATCTTCAAGAACAGAGTTCAAGAAGCTTGTGCCATCATATATTCTGTCTGCAATACCAACAACTATGCTGATACTTTCCAGTACTTAAGAGTTTCAGAATCATGGGTAGAGTATTAGCTGTTTAAAACTGACTGAGGTCTGCCAAATAACTGGCTACCAAAACTGCCAGTCAATTCAGAACCTATGCAGGTATGTAAGGAAGTATATGGTCTTCACCCTGTGTGACTGGTGCTGCAGCTGTATTTTAACCAGAGCAATCTTTCTGAATACATCCTCAATGTTCAGGACTACTCCTTTCAGAAGGTATAATAAACAGCCTATTTTTGAAGGCATCAAGATTAAGGTATTTTAGGTGTCATAAATGCAGCATGTAAATATATTCCTTTCAAGAAAAGCTGTAGCATGTTCACTGCAATTTCAAGATTGGAAGAAGCAGATTCTTAAGTGAGGATTACCCCACCTAGACCAGAAAGAAAAAAAAAATGGAGTTAGATAACCTGCATGTAAATGAGATTTAACTTCTGATATCTAAGATTTTTCTGAATACCCTTCAGGTAGTAAAACACTAGAGGTGCTAAAAAGATGAGAGCTATCAAGGTACTCATTCTTCTTATGCTTATTCTTGAATGCTTATCAAGGTAAGCATTCTTCTGAAGCTTACTGGCTTTGAAAAATATCATCTTTCACTAAAAATAAAGGAGTTTTAGACTTCAGCTCCCCTTTTCCCTTGTGAAAAATCTTTAAATGACTTCAAGCAAGAAACAGAGGCGAGGCAAGAAAAGCTACATTGGAAACTGTCAGTAATTTCTTATGCCAATTTCATACCGATTTTTGATTGAGCTCATCACTAAGCAGCTCGTATTCCTTTGCCTTATCTTCTACTTCCTGAGACTTCTGATCATAATTGACAGCTAACTCTTCAAGGGCTTGTAAGACCTCTTTCACTTCCTCTTTAGAGGCATCATTTTCAGCCTGAAGGCGATTCAGCTCTGCTTGCAGGTTGTCTTGGTCCCGTCTGGTGGATGCTAGCAGCTGCAACATTGAGAGAAATTTATTTAAAATTACAACAAATAGTCATAAGGAAAAGCCTACATAAAAGTTGAATCTTATTAATGCTTGTAGCTACTACAATAGCTTATATCTACATTTTTAGTATCTAGCATTATGCAGTAAGGATGCTAAGGATAGGTAAAGTGAGTACCACAAAAAAATTTATCATCTATATTAAGTATTTTCAAAATGGAAGTGATTAAAAATCAAGATACATATGGACAGCAAGTTCTCTATTGCTGTTCTCTATATTGCAAGTTCTCTAAGAAAAACCACACTACTCATGAGGCTGATATTTTCAACAGGCTAGGGACTAAACTTCCAGCATTTTAACTATTAGATGCTCCAGAATATCTGGACAAAGGGAACAGCTGGTAAAGAGGCAGATTAATTTACTTAAATAAGATTAAACAGTAGGTCCAACTTCCCAAGTCCCTGACCCATTTTCTTCTTGCCATGCACAAAAAGTTCATAATTTTCTAATGTTTGTGCTAGACAGAATTATTTTTTTCTAGTACCTTGGCTAAAGGAAATTAATAGTTTCATTATTAATAGGTATTTTCCCCATTTAATTAAGTTACATCACTGACAACACCTGCAGACAAATCATTTGAACATTCTAGCAAGTGTGGTCTAAAGTAACACATAGATACTTTGTTTTTCTTTATAGGCCATTACATTTCCTTTCTCTCTGTACAGCAACTGACCAAAAGTAAAACCTGAAATGGATTTCTTATAGTAAATCAAGGTATATTCAGTTTTGACAAACTAATAACTTTGCATGGGGAATAACAACTGCTGGTATCTTTGCGTAAAACACTTAAAATTCCTTCAGTCTTCACAGTTCAACAAAACTGGTTTAAGTTTAGCTATTAGCACAGAGTAAGTGGGAAGAATGAATAGGCAGAGCATTCAGATAAGGAATAAGAGAGAACTATTGTACAGTAGTAAGCCATCATCCTACTCCCTGGTTATGAAGTGTGACCTACCCACAACATCTCAAATTTCTTTAAAGGAAAGACAAATAAAGATGCAATAGTGAAACTTACCTCTTCCTGATCCAACATTTGTGTTTTCAGTTTTTCTACTAGCTGGCTCTGCTGATTAATTTCTTCATCCTGCAGTTCAAGGAAGACTGTGTTCGATAAACTAACAAATACCACTCAGGAAAAACAATCCAAGAGACAGTAGATGTCAGACATCTAACTTTTCCATATTCTGAGACAATTACACATTTGAAAGCAATAAAAGTAAACCCGTTTGATTTCACTAGTTAATCCATTAGGCTCTTAACCTAGCACATCTCAACAAAGACAAAAACTCTTCAAAGACAAAACCCTTATACCTGTGTTTTTGCAAGTTTTCTCCAAGTTGTTCTAACTCCCAAGAAAGAATTAAGATCTAACTAAAATATTTGTTTCCTCTCCAAATTTAGTACCATTGCTTAGATTTAAAAATATGTTCAAATAAAATGTGTAACGTGGAAGGAAAAAACCTGCTGTTTTCAAATTACATATATCCCTGCTTTCTCATTATTTTCCTTTCTGGTACAGTATTGTTCCAAAAGTCAAGAATGTTCTACACCCAGAAAGTAGAAATACCATTCAAGATTCTCATTAACTTTTCCTTCCTAACTTTCATTTTTATCTTTTTTTCCAAAATAGTGATACTTTAGTTTTCAGGACATTATTTTAGTAGCACCAGATAAGACAACTTTGATTTCTCTTAATCAGACCTTCAGAACTGGAGCAGGCACTCCCAGCAAATACTTAAGTAAGCTTTACTAACAAATGAAGACTCTCAAATTAAACATTACATAACATAGTTCAAGATGTATTTCCAAGAGGTTTTACATTAAATAAGAATGGCGTACCTTGTCATCCAGTTGTTTGTATAGTTTGGCGATTTCTTCCTCACATTTTCTTCTCTCAGCATCAGTGAAATTGCCAGTTACTCCAATTGTGGCAGCTGGCTTATCATTAACAACAGTAATATCCTTGTCCACTGCAAAAGCTTCCAAGTTAGCCTTCTCCTTGTCAAACTGTTCATCAACTGGTACAGTTTCCCCTTAAAGAAACGAACATACTCAGTTTTAGTATGATCAACCATGCAGCATCTTACACGACATTAGCCTTGAGAAGTATTACATAGTTCCTACTAACAGTACTGCTCAATGTTTAACATGCAGTTGACTTTATGTGAATAGATGACAAAAACCCTACCACTATATCATCCAAATCATCTCCTACTTACCATAGAACATTATATTTCACACAGTTACTCTGCTAGGAGCTCTAAATCCCAAACTCGATCTTCTAGAAAGGCACCTAACTTGCCCTGAAGACACAAAATCCTTTCTTTTCTGCCTGTAGTCTATTTTGCTAGGTAACCATATTTACTTTTAAACTGTTTTGCTTCTAATTTAAAATATTTTTTTTCAGTTACACTTTTACCCATTTATATTTGTTAAGCCTTTTCTGATGAGAACACTTTACTAACTTCACACTGAAAAAATACCACACAATTATCAGGGCACTTCTCTGGTAAATAAAACTAAATTCTTTAGCACCTTATTACAAATATTTCATGCACTCCTTTGGAGCTCTTTCCAACACTCAAGTGTAGTTCTTCTAGAGTATTGACACAAGATGCTGAACATTTCAGGTGCGGCCTCATACCACCTCATAAAAGATTTTTAATAACTAACAGGGAAAAAAAAAAACCCAAAACACCAAAAGAAAGAAAAAACCAAAACCACACAAAAACCCAACATAAACCCAACCAACCAGGCAGGAAGAAACAAATAAAGAGCCCCACATCTATTAATCTTATTTAAGTAAGCCTATTTTTCTCAGCCTTACATCAGGATATGTGCAGCTGTCTACAAGATTGCAAGATCATTTTCTACAGCTGCCAAACTCCAGAATACATCTGTAAAAATGACCTACACTCCACCCTCCCTGAATTTAAGGCTTTATATTTAACTTGCATTTTCTCCGACACTTGAATCGATCAGAAGTTAATTATTCAGGAAGAAAGAACAGGCATGCATTTTGTGCTGTCAGCACTTTGGGGGGTTTGGGTGAGTTTTTTGCTCATTAGCATGTCTGAGTTTTAAACCAGGACAAGATATTATGATATGAATTTGAATTAGAAAACTGAACCAGAGGAAATATTTTATGCATTTGCAATTAGTATCACTCTTTCTCCCCCCAAAATAATTTTTTTTAGAATGTATGTAACTCTAGCTCTGCTAGAAAACCAAACGTTGATCAACCTAACACCAATATACTTGCAAACATTTGTGCCATTAAGTGATTATCTGAAGTTGTTCCAGTTACAATGTAGTGAAAAATATGAAGTTGCAATGTCAACTTAATATCCTGGCTTTAATATTCTTATTACTATCTTGCATAGTGCTTTTACTTTTAGTACTTGCTTAAAGTTGGCAGAAGAAAAGTCGAATTGCTTCTTACCGTTCCGCCATCTGTTGAGTTCATTTTCTAGCCACTGTATGGTGTTACGCAGAGTCTTGTTTTTCTCTTTTTCCTTCTCATACTTTTTCTTCCACTGCTCTGCAGTGAGCTCCACGTTGACACAGACTGTGTTCTTAATGGTCTTTGCTCTGCATAGAAAAAAGCAAAAAGACCTGAAACCTCATTTTTAAAAAAAGGAAGTAAAGTCTATTTAATAAAGTTTCCAGAGAGCACTGGTGAAAGTGTAAACACTCCCAACTCTTCTGAAAAGCTTATTTCTACTCCCTGTCAACTTGCTATTCTTTCAGTTGGATTGATACAACTGCTCATTTTAACCTAAAAATCCATTAAGTTACTAGATCTCCATTAACCAAAAAGGTGTCACAAGCTAGAAAGTTCAGATGTGATTGTCTGCATTCAGTCAGGTGGATCTCATTCAAAGACATTAGGTTTGGAGATGAAACTACAGACACTAGGAACATGTATTCATGAACTTAACATACAGATCTTACTTTAGTGCCATATCTCACTTACCTCAGTAATTTTTCTGTACAGTCTCCTGCTAACAAATATCCCACATGAAAGATTAGAAGGGGTAAAAAGCTTAACAACAGTCTGAAATCCCCCCCTCCCATTACGACTCTGTCCTGAGTTCAGCAGTAGCAGTCATTTTTTCTTCTTCTTAGTAGCTGGTGCAAGCACTGTGTTTTTGAGTTTCAGCTCGGGAACAGAACTGATAAGACCAATGTTTTCAGTTACTACTGAAATGTTTAGACTGACCAAGGACTTTGTGAGTCCCATGCTCTGTCAGGGAGGAGGGGAGGCCAGGAGGAAGCAGGGACAGGACACCTGACCCAAACTGACCAAAGAGGTATTCCACACCATAGCACGTCATGCCCAGGATGTAACTGAGAGTTACCTGGAAGGGCGAGTTGGCTGGGGGTTGGAGGAGGTATCGGTCAGTGCTCAGTCTGTTGGGGTGTCGTGTGTTATCTGCTGGTGGGTGGTGAGCTGCTGTATTCTCTTCCTTGTTATTTCCCTTATTATTAGTATTGTTGGTAGCAGTAGTGATTTGTGTTATACCTTAGTTACTAAACTGTTCTTATCTCAACCTGTG
>JBCJKH010044146.1:22078-34173 GCA_039877255.1 Loriculus beryllinus
GGCTGTCTCCCCCACCCAATCAGAGCCATGTGAGAGTGCAAAACCTGCATCTGGGAGGAGGTGAGCTCCTGCAGTGGTGCTGTTCCCCTACCCACTGTGTCCCAAACCACTCTTTAAGAGAGAATGGCAGGATGCTTCTAGAGGGCAGAACAGGCCCTCGCTAAGGTGATATCAAACCAGCTCCACTGGGAGGTCCTCCCCCTGCGACAGAGGGCTGGTGGGCTTGTCCACAAAGCCAAATTCAGCCATATGCCTCTAAATTCCACTAGAAGTTACGGATTCCTGAAAATCACAAGCTTTGATTTTATGCTAAAGCCGAGGCTATGTCCTTGCCCAGGAGCTGGGTCTAGGGAGGCTACTCCACTCACTACACTGCCACTGTTTGAATTGAGCTCCCCCTTAAAGTTAAAACATGTATAGAAACATAAAAATTTGCTTATTTTTTCCATACAAAAAACTGTGACAAAGAAGCAAATTTCAGCAGCATTAGTCTATTGGTACAAGTTTAAAAAATACAGTTTTGTGATTCTAATCTGTTAAGAGTTACAGCTCATTGAGCCTACTGTAAAGAACCTGAGACATCGAAAAGCCATTAAAAAGCAGCGATTGCACATGTAAAAGAAATAAAAGAAGCTACAAACCTGCTAGAAGCTTCCCCTTGTTCTTTTCTTCAGGTCAGGGTGTGGGAGGGAAAAACATACTTGTTATGCAGATAGTAATCACATTACTTAGTTAAAGATGATGTTAGATATATGGTAAACATAAATGGATATGTTAGTGTACAACACACACATTGCATTGCAACCACAAAAACATTCAGGCAAGACTCGTAACTACAATGCTTCTGAAAAAGAAACTTTTCAATTGTTTGAACACATGCATATAACATGCTTAGTACATACCACTGCAGACTGAGTTGGCAAAGCACTTAGGCAAAATGCATTGCTGACACACATTTAACAGAAAGCTGTAGGCTCTTATTAGAGAAAGTTATCTCTGGTAAATAAAAAGGTTTAATTTTAGGATAGGACAGCAATACACTTATTTAAAATAACAAGCAGATGCACTTTTGAGGGACAGTCATATTTTAGAGTATTTAGGCAGGACACAGGTTCATTACTTATGTGATTTTATATCCATCAATTTATACCAATGTTGCCTTCAACTTGTTTGTATATTTGTCAAAAATCAATATCCCATGTAATTTTTAATCTAAAAGCTCCTTTTAGTTTGGAGCATTTTGGGATTACAGCTATGGTAATGGATTACTTACGGCTCTGTTCTTGTCAACTCTTTGAAATTCAAAGATCAGCTTTGGGTACCCAGCCAAACCTCTTTTTGGCTGAGCTTTTTGGCACACGATTACCTTTTTACTGTCATGTGGATGTTCATCACCCAGCTTTGAGAGAAACCACTAATTCTCTTGCACTGTCTGCAATAACAACAGTTAGGATGCTTATCAGAGCTTTCCCATAAGGCTCTTAGAGCTCTCCTTTTTGATCTTTATCAACTATCTGTTACTTCCTGATTTGTGCCCCCTACTGAATCAGCCAACTTACTACCTTCTGGTAAATCTTTTACTGAATTATTTATGAGTCTTGAACTGCCAGTGCTCTGTGAATTCTCACCCAAACTAGGACATCAAATATTTCCTGTCTGCCAAACTGCGACATCAGGTCTTTTTAGTCATCTTCCACTGCCTGTGTGGGTAACTGAGAATATAATTCACCCTAAGGAAATACTGAATATATCAGAAGTTATGATGAAGAGGATCAAATTTCCCAATGCATTCACCTGCAGAATACCACAAAGCTCTCTTCCCTTGGCAAGGTAGGTCTGCAGCTATAGCTTTACACAGAGGCACAGGCAGAAAAATAGATTAAATCAAGGAACTAGGTCTGCATTAAACTTAATATTTTCCTCCTTAAAGATAATTTGGAACTGAGTGAAACCTTAACCTTGATATATGAGTTTGGAGTTTGGGGGAAAATGTTTATAAGGCCTGTGCTCAGGAATATTTCTTCAACAAATGGCAATGATTTGTATTTGTCCCACTGTGCTAGGCTCCTAGACAATATTGATCTGAATTTTTAGTTGAGATTTCTAATGAGAAGGCTTAAGAAGACAAAACAAGATGAAACAGACAAATAGTAATTATCTATAAGCTTGAACAGACATTGAGGACAGCACCAGCTGCCATATTTGTACCTACTTTGTAGGGCTGCAGGTATGCAAGGCCTTCAAATGAGGCTTCCAGGTAGCAATGGAAACCGATTTCTCATCAGCCGCATAACTACGCCATACACACTACGTGCAGGATATATGGTAAAAAAGAAAAAAACAAGGCAAGAGGGAGCAGGGAATGAAACAAAAAAATGAAAAGCAGATTAGTAACCAATACAAGTCATGGCTTTCTTTTATCATTCATAGCACTGATACATGCCTGAGGGGAGGAAGAATACTTTCATAATATCGCCAGGTGGCTGTCAGGTTTGTTCTGCTGGTGTCAGTAGCATAAAACCGCCAAGAAGCCTGGTGTGGGGAAACAATAGAAAAGCACAAAGGAACCAAGAACATGAAGTGACAATGCCACTGCACTGGTTATGGACAGAGGGCATTTTTCTCAGATTGGGATGTGCTCTATTAGGTGTAATAGAGAAATACCTGTAAAAACCTTCCAAACTTTTGTGAATCACAGTACATATTACATGGTGAAAGAAGAGTTCCTGGTTTTGTGAAAGCACCAGGAGGTATTCAGCACAAAGAGGTGCTCAAAAAAGCATTGCAGTGATTTATCTGTGACAAGTCCCCAGGGGCACCCACCCAAACCTGCAGTCTGAGGTAAAAAAAGTGCCATAATATATTTAGTAAATTACAATGAATATCAGACGGAAAGCATTTAGAAGAAAAGAGAAGTGTTCTCTGTGGTTTGAAACAGTGTTAAATGCTTAAGAACACACAATAAATCATATCAAAGGAGAGTGACCAAAGCATAACATTGAAAATGCATTCATGGTTTAGATTTATAACTGCATGCAGATGGTAAGACAGATCCTTGGTCCTGGAAACTGGAACAAGTTCCCTGATGGTAACATAACTATATTAATTTGTATTAACTGAGTATCTGCACTTTCTGTATATTGTCATCTATTAAATATCATCCCTGTGTTTTTCTACTGCACATCTCCCAGAAATACATCTAGTCTTCATCTAAAGGTGGAGAACATGTCACTTTGTAAATTGATCAACATTCTCATTGCCAAAGATCTTCTCATTTTCTTAAATTTGAAATTCTTTGGGTTTGGCTTATAGCCAGCGATAGTTCTTATGTTTCTGTCCTATAGGTTCCAGTACTTCCTCTCTGGACTTTTATGTTCAAATAATATTCACACTGAATATTTTTTACAAGCTAAAGAAATTGAGAAAAATACGTCAATATGAAACATTTCAGCTTTCTATAGTGATACTTTAGCTATTTTAAAGTCAGGTAAAGGCTTTAGTAGACTGTATAGCTATGGCAACAGAGAAGTTAGCACAAATTAATTCTACAGAGTAACTAATGAGAAAATAGATGTTATCCTGATAAGCACGCTCATTTCCATGGTAGTTCACTATCAATATCCACAACAGACAACTAAAAAAAGTCTGGGCACAGTTACAGTAGACAATGATCACACATTTATGAACATGAAATTTTCTCCAGTCCTGGACTGTTTTTTTCCCTCAGTGTTTTCTTTGCTTCCTCCAGTTTTCCAGTCTCATTTACAAACTTTAGATGCTGAGTTATATGTAGCATGTACATACATGTGCATATGTAGCATGTTAGTACCAGCATCACCATACGCAGTGGTAATGTCAGCTGCCTTCTCCTTGTTACTTTTCTGATTTTCTATCTAAGGATTGTGATAAATCAGATGGAGTAACACTGGTAACTTATATGAAGCTCTTGACCCTTCTTTCCTACTCTTTCCTCTCTGTGTTTCTCATCCTTCATCAAATCCTTTTCAGAGACACTAATACTAGGACAGATATCTCTTGTAATACACTGATTGCATTGTTTCTAGATCAAGGTTTGTATTTTGGTGTATTAAGGCTTTTGGTAAGAATCATTTCACCCTGTATAGTCACCCAGATCATCCTTGGGTTCTTTCCTGTGTGCCTGCCCTCACCTCTCCTATTCTACCAGGTCTTGTGCCATTGGCAAATATCTCCATCAGCAATTTTATATTAATTTCCAGGTTACTTAAAATGCTGAACATGAAAATGAACACATAAATGCTGAACAGCCTTCATCATGTGAATCCACCACAAATGTCTTATTTTTGCAATGATTTTGCCTATTGAGAGTCACTTTCTGAAATCAGTCAGCTAGCTGATCTTAATCTATTCAGCATGCTGTATAACCAATATTTTGGTTGAACTGCCATACAATAATAAGATGAGCTGCATCAAAAACCTATTCTGTTTCCTCTGGCAACCAAACTTGGAAGAAGTAGATTAGAATATGTGTTAGAAAATATCCAGACATTCATTCTACAGTGCAACAAATATAAAAGAAGTGGCTTTATGTTTATTATTCTAATAAATATTAAATCTCAAATATTTAGTATTTAATAATAGTTGTACAGTAATAATGGAAAACATTTATTAACTTAAAAAATGTGCTTCAAAGACAGCCTGGCATCTACCCTGAACTTATCATGGAATTCTAGCATAGTCATAGAATCATGCTCAGCTTCTTTATTTGGATTTATTATTTCAGATTTTAAACAAAAACAAAACGGCATAAACGGCACACATAAACCACTTGGGATACAAAGAAAATAAACTAGGCCACTGGAAGATTGTTCCTCCCCTTTTTTCTCAGTGCCCCAAGTAGAGTGAAGGATGGTTCAAAATCATTCTTTAGAGGATGTTCTCAATTTTAACCAGGACCGTAAGTTAAGGAAAGCAGCTCTTCATCAAATATGCCACTTAAAAAAAAAAATCTTTCTCAGTTTTTGATCTGTCAGTATCGGAGCTGAAAGCACCTCAGACAATTTCAGACATTTTGGAATTGCTAGCACCTACATGTCCAGCTTTAGAACTGAGTAGTAGTGAAAGCAATTCTCTGGGCAGGACGCTTTTTATTTTCACCAAGTATATCACTCATTGGAGCACACTAAACCCTGCAGGAGATGAAAAGTAGCTTAATACAGGCAAGAGAGCTGTGCTGTCAGTTGGGTTGTTTAGGGATCAATTCTATTTTGCCAAGGAATTCACTAACTGCAGGCATGCAGTTGACATGCTTGACTTGGTTTCTTCATCATGGGTAGAAGAACTCAAAACCCATTCATATAAATGCTATATAAATAATTATGTCATTAACACACAGAAATTACTGAGCAAACTTATGACATGAAACTAACCAATCTGTTAAACGTTATTTCCACAAAACTTTCCTAATTGAAATAATAAAATCTGCTCCAACGTGTAGTTTAAATAACCTACTATTATATTTTTACAGATTTCTTATTTACCTGAATTAAACTGGCAGCTGGGTTCCTTCTTTTCTCAAAGTGCTTCTGACGATGCTGTTCCTGCACTTTTAAAGCAAATCCTGAGCCAAGGATACCCTGCAAAACAATATGCCATTTATCATTATTTAGGTAGTTTTTCAAATAAATATACATAATCAAATCTAAAGATTTTGTGAAGATTTTATGCCATGTAATGGTTTCAGATTATACTTATGACAGTATATGACGGTATAAGGTTTATATACAGTATAAGGTTTATATACATATATACATATGTACATAGATACATAGATAAAATCTAGCAGGAACGTTCAGAGGAACTCAAGTCAGGAAGATGAAATGACCACCTGCCAAATATGCCAGATATACATGGACCTCAAAGTCCATATCTGCAGTGCTTAATAACTTTTGATTATATAAAAGTTAGAAAAGGCTTTTCTTAACAGTTTAAGACCATTTCTTCTCACTTTCCCATACAGATAATCCTATTGCTCATTCTATAAGCTATGAAAAAAAGATGATGATGAAACCTCTCCCCTTTTACCTTTGAATAAGTAAGATAAATTTGACTACTACTAAACAGACCCAAAGATTGAGAATGTTTCCCTCCTTGGCTTGAAAGGAGTATAATATTTCTGCTGGACATGTCTGCATTATAAGGAAGAACTTTTCCATTTGATCTTTAGTCAGGATAAAATAATATTGGAAACACACAAGATTCAACATATCTCTTGTTTTACAGACAGATTCAACACAGAAGTGTTTATGAGAAAAATTAGTATCTGTATACAGATATGACATGAGGAACAAAAGTTCTGGCATCTGTAATACGTAAGGTTATTAACAGTTTACATGTTCATTGTATTTCTGCTAAGACTAACTGTCTTGGTGATAATTAGGTGACAAAAGGAATTAATTACAGTAACTGCCATTAAATGTTACAGATTCACAAACAGGCAATTTACTATAATTATAATGCATTATAATATGCCAAAGATACTGAAATATTCTTTATACTTAGAGTAAGAAAAAATGCAGTACACTATTCAATGCTGTTGGCAAATGTGGACTCTTAAGGTTGTCTATATGGTTGAAAACAGATGTATTATGATAACTTGCATGTTTTATAGTGATCTATAGATAATGAATCTGAGTATTAAAATATCGACTGTCTATATATGTTGCAATAGATGCAATACAGCAAAATACAAGTGTCACTTCTGATTACATGCTTATTCAGTAGTAATTTAAGAAAGGAAATTCTCTCACAAAATGAAAAGTTATTTCTGAAGCTGCACTATATTTTTTCATTAGATGATTCCCATTTCCATTAAAGTCTCTTGAAAGTTGGTAAAAGCAACGTAAAGAAACCATCATGTTTATTTAAAATCATTCACAGAAAATGATAGCTGCATTTTTACATTAAATGACATAAACTTTTTGTTGATCTAGTGCCTTCTTCTACTCTCTGTCAGTAGCCTGAACACGGTCCTATAAGAAAACCTATTAGAAATATCTCACTTCTTTTTTCAGCTGATTTTTTATCAAGAATCTGAAAGAAAACCAGTAATATATAAGCCACAATCCATAATAAAAGACAGGAATTTCAACCTTACACAGTAGTATGTGACCTAATTTAGTATTATTTCCCAGTTTTGTCCATGCCAAAGAAACTTCCCAAACCTCAAGCAGTTGTTCTTCATACAGAGAGCTTCCATCAGCCTTTTGTATCATGACTCTAGAAGTTTCTATTACCGTTTTACAAATTTTACAGGTATACTCACAGCAGGTAGTGCAAAGAAAGAAATGCCAAGTAGAGCAAATCCTGCAGAAAGCAGCCTTCCAAGCCAAGTAAGAGGAGTTTTGTCTCCATAGCCAATGGTTGTCAATGTGATCTAAAAAGAAATTAATAAATGCTGTGGTTTACCGGAAGTCACTGAGAAATTAGTTGCAGACTATTTACATTGCACGAAACAGCATTTCCACTAAATAGTCCAGGACACATGAAATATATAGTTGTTTCTAAAAGAAAACCAAACATAAATAAATTATTACAATTTTCTAGGAAAAAATACTGTTTATGACTGTATAAAATGGAGATAAATAACAAATGTGAGAAAAATACCTAAATAATCAGAATCGCAGAATGGTTTGTGTTAGAACTGATTCAGAGAAAACTCCAGGGACAAACTTGCCAACAAAGTTTCCAAGCTGACAAGCAGATATTCTTCATAGCGGCTCTGGGAGACACAGGGGATAGCTCCTCCTAACGTGTGTTCTTGTATTGCCACACAAGCCATCCT
Organism: Loriculus beryllinus; assembly: GCA_039877255.1. Lineage (NCBI taxonomy): Eukaryota > Metazoa > Chordata > Aves > Psittaciformes > Psittacidae > Loriculus > Loriculus beryllinus. Next base: position 29,901 of record JBCJKH010044146.1, read on the forward strand.
TATATAGGCCCTGGGCATATATACATATTCATGAGGCTACCTATGAATGACACCATTTTCCAGAAAGCTCCCTGCATGACTACAGAATTGTGGTAATGGTCTCTGAGGGTCCTTTACTTCCTCCAACAATCTTCATCACTTCTGGCAGCCTTCAAAGCACGCGCAGTAGATGCTCATCCCAGTCTAATTCGTTCATTAACACCAGAGGCATAATAATACTCCTATCCTCCTACTTATCAGTTAGTTTAACTGTAGCCCATCCTGGACACCTGCCATTCCCAGATACTCCTTATCCCTGTGTCCTGTTCTTCTAGACTGTTTTTCGTAAAACTAAGTCAGCTATAGCGATTTATCTTGTACAAGAATTCTCAGTGTGTTCTCTAGCTGTCCGCTGTTTTTTTTCTATGTATCATGCACCTCAGTAATTTTCCACTGCTACTGTTACAAAGCCATGAAACTTAACATTACTTAAAACTAATTCTAAAGGTTTATATATTCCATTTTGTGATTTTGTGCCCCCCTTGTTTCAATCTTAAGGTGCATTAGGAAGAAGAACGCTGGAACAGACTGCCCAAAGAGGTGGAATTTCCATACTTGAAGGATGTAAGAGCCTGGAAATTGGGCTTGTCTCAAACACTTCTTACATTCCATAGCGTGAGAATCAGGAAACTGAATTTGTCTCAAACACGGCTTTAATTGAGCTTGTCTCAGATACCATTCACATTCGACTGTGGGAGGCCTTGCAAGAATTATCACAAACGAAGCAAACAACAAGGATGTTGGCTTTTGATACTGCATAGGCAGGATCGTTCTGACCCTCTTGTTTGAAACTGATAAGCCTCCACAGTACTGTGAAAAATGCTGACTCAAAGGATGCGTCACAACATGGGGGACAACGACCACCAGGAGGACCCTCAGGGAACCCCAATTGTGGAACTGCATATGTGTTCATTGAAACACATCCACCATTATCATAGTAACATCTCTCTACATTTCACATGCAAATTATGGATAACAGCCCATGAAACCTGAGCATAAAAGGGCAGGGCTCAAGTCAAAGGGTGAGCTCTCACCACCAGCAACACCCTGGGTGAAGAGGGCCAACGAGACACCGCTGGATCCACGAGTGGTAACTATCTGTTTGTAACTCATCTCTCCCCCTCCCTTTTCTCTCTCTCCGTCTCTCTCTCTCTCCCTGCATTGATCTCTCGAGGAACAAACACTTGAACTTGTTAGAGTTTCAGCATCTGGTCTTGTTTGTGTCTTAATTCTTATCAGGCGACGAATATATTGACTCTAACCAGGTCTCAGTCACATACGTCTTTTGACCAGGTTGAGACAGAGGGTTTAAAGACCTCGATGGACAAAGCTATGTCTGACCTGATCTAATGATGGTGATAGTCCTACTTCAATAGGCAGTTATACTCCAGAGAAAGTCTGCAAGATGTCTTTTCCAGCCAATATTTTCATGATTCAGTGATTCCATGACTAAGTTACTCAGGCTAGTATAGTCAGTAGTGACTGAGATTTGCCTAAATCCTAGCTTTACAAGTATCTCCTTGAACAAGGTGACTTGAAACAGCTACCCAGCTACAGGTACAGGAAAAAATGTAATAATAAAGGGGAGGGAGGGGAATATAGCTGTTTTCATAAGATAGGGTCAAACCAGAAATACAGATAGTGAGGAAATCTTTGGTCCCTTCCAATACTGGGAACCCTACTTTTGTGAAGCATTGGACAGCACACTGCATAGTTGCCAGCTATGGAGGGGCTTCTTCCCCCTCCCACGATGTGGAGCCTTTTATTTTGTGTAGCAAACAATCATCTTCCCTGGACAGGCTGGGACATAATCTCTCATATAAGTTTCACCAGTGCCAGCACAGGCTTTAAGGACAAGGCTCAGTAGACCAGACATGTCTTGTTCAAGATCACTAACTCCTCAAATCCAACATTTTTGGCAGGGCTTCCAGCACAGCTAGTTCAGCCTGGAGGACAGATAGTTTCAGGGGGCCTAACAGTGCTCCCCAGTACCTATGGTCAGGCTGGCAAGAGGTGCAAGTCATGCTCTTACTGAGGTCATGGGAGAGCAAGAGAAGATGTCAGAACCAGGGGATGGTCTGGTGACATGTAGGGAAAACTTTTTCCTAATGAGAATAATCAAGCATTTGCAACTGGTTACCCAGGGAGGTTTTGGGGTCTAAGGTCTTGGAGGTTTTCAAAATCTGGGTGGGCAAACCCTATGTAAACTGATCTCAAGGCCAGGTTGGGCTGGGCTTTGAACAACCTCATCTAGTGGAAGGGGTTCCTGTCCATAACAGGGGGTTGGAACTAGTTGATCTAAAGGTCCCTTCCAACCAAACCATTCTATGATTATATGAATTCACTGTTATCCCTTTCTTGAGCAGCTGCATAATTCTCTAATTCTAAGCAGACATCTAAATTTAAGTCTTAATCTGTGAGCTGAATCCCTCCCTGCTAGCTAACCAACGAACATTAGAAAGCCCACACTGATAAATTCAGCAGAAGTTAATTCAAGTGTGCCTTCCCACACTACTGAACTTAAATAATTTAGGAAAAAAATTTAACTTGGACAGATATGGTTTGGAATGAAGCAAAGCTAGGCAAACATGCGAAGGATGCTATTGGAGTAAAAGAACAGCTAAGAGGACTTAAATATTTTCATCTGTTATCCTTTTTTAATTTTCTCAGCCAGTTATAGTCCCAGAGTGGATAAAATTTCAATCTAACATTATCCCAAATGTTTGCTAGCATGGATGAAAAAGACGGAAAGGGCACAATTACAAAGTTATGAAAATATCAAGTTACATTGAACTGATTATATGCAAGATGGAGTGTAGTCTTACATCACTAGGACAATTTGTACAAGGAGGGCCACCTCCCTTTTTATAAACATGGCAAAGTCTTCTTGTTGCACAGTGTGCTTGCCCTTTAAGCTGTATCCCCATGCTGGGTCTGATACCTATTACAGCACGTCTGCTGCCCAGACGTTGTGTGCTGTGTACATGTGTAGGCCTAGGAAGAGCTGTGTGTTCCCAGGGCTCCTGTTGAACTATTCTAGGTCTAAGTGACAAACACCTTTGCCTGAAATGTATGTCTACCATACATTATGAATTATGAAAATTGTACAAATACATGCTCATGGTGCTATATTCTGTTAGTCTTCCAGTAGTATCCCAGTGGTGACTTGTATTGCACATTCTGGTCTTTTTATGTATAATTCCTTGATCATCTTTCAGATAATGCTTTTTAAATTTGTTTTTATCTTCAATGCCTGAGCCTGGGCATAGTTTTGTATTCAACATGTTCCTGTTTCAACTCATGTATTCCTACCTCTGCTTAGGTGTGCATCTTTACTCTGTATTCTGCTAGAAGAGTAAAGATCTCACCTGGCTTTTTGTTAACTCATGGAGCAAGGATGGTCAAGGTAAGTTATTTTGGAGCACACATCTGAGGGCAGAACTGGAGCTCAGCCAGCCTGTTCTACAGCTCAGTGTCTGCTATGAGCAGCCTTGCCAGGGGTTAGTGGTCTGTGGGCAATTCAGCTACCCTTCTTCAGTTTGCTGGGAAGAGAGTGTGAGGGTAAAGGCAAACCTATCTGTTTCCTTATGGTGTTGCCATGCTGTTTCCTACTAACTGAGATAGATTCTGAAGTGGAGGAAAAACTAAAAGGAAACAACCTTGGGAATCAAGATTTCCTACTTGAGGGCTTCCATTAGGCTTCCATTTAGGAAAAAAAATTATCCAGTATATTGCATTAAGTTGTTGTGATTCATACTTTTTGCAACATGGTCTTAGAGAAAAGCTGTTGTAGACTCAGGCAGCTGCAGCAGTGTTCGGCCAACTCTCGATTATGGATTCTTACAGCTGCTGTCAGTGGCAAGGTTTCCTGAGGTTGTTCAGTTTCTCGGTGGTCTGTTCTCATAGACTTACCCTTGCTTGAGGTTGTCATGGTTTAACCACAGGTGGCAACCAAGTGCCATGCAGCAGCTTACTCAAGCCCTCTCCCACCCTGGTGGGATGAGAAGAATCAGAAAAAAGGCAAAAACCTGTGGGCTGAGATAAGAACAGATTAATAAATAAAGTAAAATATAGTAATGATGATGATATCAACAACAATAGTATTAATAATTATAGAAGGGAAGGGAGAGAGAGAGAGAGAAAGGAATAACACCCCCCCCCCAAAAAAAAAAGATGATACACAACAAAACCGCCCACAACACAACGACCCCCACCCACCCCACCATTGACCAGC
>JBCJKH010044150.1:0-12109 GCA_039877255.1 Loriculus beryllinus
CACTGGAATGGGTTGCCCAAGGAAGTTGTGAATGCTCCATCCCTGGCAGTGTTTAAGGCCAGGTTGGACGAAGCCTTGGATGGCATGGTTTAGTGTGAGGTGTCCCTGCTTATGGCAGGGGGGTTGCAACTGGACGATCTTAAGGTCCTTTCCAACCCTAACTGTTCTATGATTCCATAATTCTATGATTTATGAAGGCTTGACTTAGCCCTAGAGAAAGTGGAAAGAGCAGTGAACAAAATGTCTTTTAAGTAAAACCTGCGTAAGCTTTAGACCTCCATATTAAGTCTTCATATACGCCATCTTATAAAGATCAAGCAACCAAACAAGAATTTGACTGATGTTCAAACATAATGGCAGATGCTTGCATACACTCAGCGTGTGCATGCCAGAACAACTGTTCTGTGCATCTAACTGCCATTTGCACATAGAGCTGCCCTAAATGATCACAGCCTATGGATGTACAGCTGTGCTGGGATTTCTACCTCCGCATTTGCACACATACCTTATCACAAAGCAGAGCTTAAACAAATGTGTTCAGCAGATAATGCTCATGCCCATGGTGATCCTGCCCTTCTATTCTGCTCTCGTGAGACTCCACTTGGAGTACTGTGTGCAGACACCGTGTGGGGTGTCCTCAACATAAGAAGGACATGGAGCAAGTCCAGAAGAGGACCACGAGGATAATCAGGAAACTGGAGCACCTCCCGTGGGAAGACAGGCGAGAAAGTTGGGGCTGTTCAGCCTGAAGAAGAGAAGGCTGCTTGGAGACCTCAGAGCAGCTTCCAGCATCTGAAGGGGGCCTACAAAGATGCTGGGGAGGGACTCTTCACCAGGGACTGTAGTGACAAGACAAGAGGTAATGGGTTAAACTTAAACAGGGGAAGTTTAGATTGGATATAAGGAAGAAATTCTTTACTGTTAGGGTGGTGAGGCACTGGAATGAGTTGCCTAGGGAAGTTGTGAATGGTCCATCCCTGGCAGTGTTTGTTCAAGGCCAGGTTGGACAGAGCCTTGTGTGGCATGGTTTAATGTGAGGTGTCCCTGCCCATGGCAGGGGGGTTGGATCTAGATGTTCTTAAGGTCCTTTCGAACCCTAACTATTCTATGATTCTATGACAATAAAGCTATCCTCACACCCTGGAAAGCACCAGGGAGTGCCCAGACACAATCCTGGTGAAGCTCAAGCTGTGCAGGATGCAAGGCAACTGCTGGTGCTAATCCTGCCTCTGATCACTCAGCTAGTATGTGTTCCAGCCTGGGAGCTGTTTTTCTTTTTTTCACAACTACTCAAGGATCTCTTCTGGATAATGCTTTTTTTTTTTTACTCATATGAGCATAGCTTAATGCAACTATAAAAATATGTGCATAAAAATAGGAGGATTAATGTGACATGTAATGAGTTACAGTCATGAACATTTTTTTGCTCATTTTCTCCCTAACATTGGTTCCCAAAGGAAATGCCTTCTGCCAGGTCAGAGGTAGGCAGTGAGATTTACAACCTAATTATTGCAGAACATGCTTTCAAAACACTCATCACAGGACAACAGATTATAACTACTCTGAAAAATGAGGAAAGCCACATACATCTCATACAAACCCTTTATCTCCTCCATCAACTGTTCCTATTTATCCTTTTGCTCTCCAAGGGCCCCTTAATTTCTTTATTACTTAGAATTACCTACCCTCATAACTGGAGACAAACCACACATGCAGATAGGCATCAAAGGTCAGAAATGTCACTCCATTTTTTTACCTGATACAGCCTCACAACTGACCCCTTCATTTTACTGTAATTATTTCCTTTTTCCATTCACTGTTGGTGGAAATACCGGCTGTGCCAGGTTTCCCTGTTTGTTTCTCCATACTGTCATGTTTACTCATTACTGTGTGAAACCCAGCTTTGATGTTTATGAAAGCCAGCCTCTCAGTAAATAACTGGCATGCAAAAGCTACCAAGAGATGCATCTACCAAAGGTTATGTGCTTCACTGAACCTCTGCCAAAACCCTCATACCTGTGCTTCCTCCCTGGCTCCTGCCACTCTGGACCAAGAAAATCTCTTCAGTTTTAACTCCTCAGCCCCTATGACTTGCTGTGGAAGTGCTGCCTGCTGCTTTCTTAATTTACTTGGCTAAAGAAAAAACAATTTAGCTTGAGTCTGACCAGCTACAATTCCCAGCATGATAAGGGGTATCTTTATCTACAACTTCCTACCAGTGAAATAAGCACAAAGAGTATGCCTGCTATTTCACCGTTAAAGAAAAAGGATTAATGTTACAGGCCTGGCTATGGTTACCGTAGTCTCCAGGCTCCGACATTGGGTTTTGAAGATGTGGTATGGGCTGCCAAGTATAGCATGAGATCCCAACTGCCAGGTTTTTCATGCTCCCACCCTCACTGAACCCATAGTTTACTGAAAAGTGAAGGGATTTGTTTACTACTGTCAGCAAAAATAAGTAAGAGAGTTAAGAGTCAAGCTTGGAGTTACAGTTCCCACTAGAGGAGGTACACTGAATATAGGGATGCTTCCAGTCCAGCCAAGTCCCAGGAAACCAGATGACTTGTGCCAGGGGTGGTTACTTGTGATCACCACCAATCCTCAAGTCCAAATCAAGTTCTCTTAATTATTCATTCTTCTTCAGGCACAATTTGCCCACCCTGTTCCCTGTTTCTCAGTTATTGCCTAGTGCTTCACATCACCACACAAAGCTTTTCAGCCCCCAGAGTGCTCTCCTGTGCTTCCTCAGCCACGCAACCAACCCCTGCTCTACTCCACTGTTTCTCCTCCTCTACAGTTTTGCAGGTGCCTTTTGGCCCTGATTCCCCATCTCTAGCCCGGCTCCTCTAGGAGTGGGTCAATCCTTGGATGCTCCACAGATGCAATGCTACAGCAGCAACTAATGTTACAGTGAAAAGGAAGTCTGAAGGCTGTAACAACTCATCTTGGCTCCATTTCTCAGCATCTAACTATCAAAATCACTTACAGTAGAGAGGCCAAAGTCACCAATGAAGCAACTAGTCATAAACCTATTGGAACCAACGGAGTTACCCCTTGCTTATCCTGGCACCATTTTATTAGCAAACTGCTAACTCCTAACAACAAATTACACAACCTGCATTTCATTTTATTTCTCTACAAATGTGCCTTTGTGGAATCAGACATGTTTGTATTTTTGCTGATAGATCCATTGCTCCTAGTGTAAAAGAATTTCAACACCATTGCTCTCTCTTTGTGTGTCACTATGCCCGGATGCTCTGCTGAGTTAACCCCTCTGGTTATCACCTGGTAAAATGGTGAGCACAAGGAAGCAAAGAAAGAGTTCTAGGATGGTAAGAGACCTTGTCAATTCTAGGCAGTTTTTAAGCATGGTAAGAAAATTCATGACTCTGCAAAGCCAGCCTTTTCCTCCCATTTTTATAACCTACCAAATCTTACTTGGTTTTAAAATGTATTTCTTCCTCACAAGCTAGAAAACAGGTTTTATCTCATGCCAGAATGTTTCTGGCATATCTGTAATGGTCCCTAGTAACCAGGGAGAGAAGTAGGGGAAAAAAAATAAATAAGTATATCACACAAAAGGGCCTCAAGCTTTAAGATGAAGACAGAAAACAAAACAAACAGGTAAAGCAGTTACAACAAAATCTCTGCCAGGCCAACAGAAGCATGATTGCTTCAGTATGACACCCTTTAGTGTAATGAACCATGTTGTGCTACATTACTACTGAACCTGGGAAAGATTTTCTTTAAATGGACAAAAAGTAAATAGTGAGGAATACGCAGAAATGTGCAGAAGAGGAGGAAAGCACGTATGTTTGACCTATTGGGCTACTGGAAGTCATAATTTCTACAAGCCTTATAGAAATCAAAAGATGAAGAAAACAGTATTAAAAAACTCAGCACAAGCCAAGACAAAAAGCCGCAGACACCAGCCAACCATAAACACACAGACAGTGTGCATAAATCCCCCTCTAGTCCGAGTCAGCCTTTTGAAATCAGGAAAAAAAAAAAGTTACATCTTTTAATTGGTGCAGGCATGGGAACAGAGACTTCCATCTCTAAAAATTACAACGAACTGATCTAGTCCAGAGCGATGGTAAACAGCCTCACACCATCCAATTACTTTATCATTCTTACTGATCAAGTTGCTGAGGCTGAGCATACCAGCAGCAGAGAAGGAGGGATGAAACAAAAATCAGACTCCCACACAGCTTATATTCACGCAGTCTCCCTCAGAAGGAAAGTATCTACTCTGCATTTCATCTAAAACTGTCCTGAAAACCCAGCTCTGACAGTTTTAACACTTAAAGATGAAGGCAGCTTTCAGCAACAAAAGCAACTCTTGCATGTTCAAGAATGCACAAAAACATGGGCTTCACTAAAGCCAGCTGGCTCAGTTTACCCTACTAATTCACTAACAGGCCTCCAGGGAAAACAGTCTTCCCCCAGTACAACTGAGTGTGAGGACTGTGAATGGAAGACAAGGCAGGAATGGAGAAGATCCCAATACCAAAATCACGGTCACAGAGATAAAAAGAGCAATAGGGCTGGCTCACTCTGAACACGTAGGGAGGTAGTCTGTGTTCTAAAACTCAGGCTTTCACTATGAACAGTATGAAATCTCTTGACCTTGTGGTTGTAAAACCAAATTTGATATGTAAACCAGATGTTCACAAATGCAATTATACTGGCAAACAAGTAAAGAATGGTACAAGAGACTGTATGTATTAGGTGTACCATGCCAAAGTAGAACAAACCCATAAAAATTAGCACCTTCAGCTCTCACATCTCTAAATGGTCTCCTATTTGGTGATTTAATTAAAGCTTCGGCAATTGATTACATAACAATCTCAACTTTCATTAAAATTCATGAATCGTGAGTTTAAATCTCCTTAGTATTACAGAACTGCAAGAAAATGTGACCCACACATACTGTAAAAGATCAAAACAAAAAGACAGAATGAATGACAATACAAACTTTCTTAGCTGTTTCTAGGTCTTGTTTTTTTCCTTATATCTTCTTTCTGGCCTAGGTTTTTGATTTTGGCACCTCCGAAGCAGCAACACTGCTAACTATGCCAACAAACAAACAAAAAAACAACTCCCCAAAGAAAAACAACTCACAGAAATAGAAAAGGCACAATTTCACGATGAGGACCTCCACAGCTGGGCACAAGTGGGAAAAAATCCCAGCAGACCCAAGTATATTCATAGGAAGTGCAGGGAGTCCTCAGTAGCAGACTGCAGCAGCATTGTGAAACCACAGGGGTTTTTTATTAAGCAAATCTAACACTTAGCACAGTTTCATTAGAAGGAATGAGCACATCTTTTGATGGCAAGTATTTAAGAGGACCAAGAAGCAATTACACTTAGTACTTAATAAGAGACTTTCAATCAATTCAGAACCTATTCTAATTCTATTCAGATTGCATATATATTGCTATATATTTACACATATGCAACACTCTAGCTTATAAAAAAATCAGATGTTGATGACAAAGGTGAGCCATAACACACCAAATCTAGTAAATGGTATTCAACCAGACTGAAGCAGGATCACATGGTCCAAATCCATATGTATTCTGACTTCTTCCCTCAGACTTTAAAGCTCTCAGACAGTGGCTGGACACTGCATTTCCACTTCAGCGAGGAGAAGAGAGCCCTACTCTAGTGAATAAATGAAAGCTGAGCACAAAACAAAGCACAGGAATGCTTGGGAGACAAACATTTGGTATCGAGTATTGTCTGTTGAACTGGCTGTTACACACGAATAGGATATCCTGAGTTCCCCAAACACCCGAGGAACCTGTAAAAATGCCTTGTTGTCACTCCTGCAAACATTTAGAGCATTTAGTAGCAGGAAAAATTAATTACCAATGAGATTCTAAGAAGTCTTGTCTGGGTGGTAGCCAGCAGTTTTGAGAATCGTTTAATATTTGGGAATCAGTGTCTAGCAGAGCCAGATAGAAGCATCCAATCTGGCTGGCACCTGTTTTCAACTTTCGCCAAAATAGCAGAGCCTGTATTTAAACATGAGCATAACATCTTCCCTCTTTGGAAGAGATTTTGTTGAATGGACATGTTGAGGATGCAAAACAGTGTCTCACTGTTGAGTTCTTTGACACTGCTTCCTTACAGCTTGGGCTGAATGGGCGCAGTATGATACATATTCTCTGACTGAATGGGTATTAGCTATGCTTTGGTCAGGATCATATTTCCACTGGTAAAAAGAAACTGTTTGTTACCAACATGTAGGCACAAAATGTTTCAGATAAATTTCTTTTTTAGTAACAAAAAAAGAACAAATTATTTCCTTGATTACGTATTAGAAGAAACATTTATTTTTGCAAATATGCAGGAGTCTGGTCATACAGAAACTAACTGGGGTCATTTTGCAGATGCTATTTTGAACAGGATTCCTTCTATGTGACAGACTGTTCCCTGCACTTTCACAGTAATCATGATAAAAGAAATGATTTACTGACTCAACTGACTTAGGGAGTGCGGTTTTGATGTGGACACCATCAGCAGCAGAAGTTAAGCAGGCTGTAGCTGCTGAGATTCAGCACTGTCAGATCCCAGTGACATACCCCAGGAGCAACTGCATGGCTCCACTGACGACCCTCTCCATCCAGTGACACAGCTGCAGCTCGCCCTCTGGGCATCTGAAGCATCAGAAATGTCCTCCTTGCTGTGTGGTGAGCCTGACCATACACAGGCACGTGTAGACTATGACACACAGATAGCAAAGTGCTCCAACATTTGGAAAAACAAGCCCTTTTCCACAAGCACTTGCCAACTCCCAGGGTCAGCTCAAAGCACAAGATGTCAGCGCCGTGCTGTTCAGCCAGATATGTGAGCTGCACGCTCGCTCCATCATGGCCTCTGGCTGTGCAGTTAGCCAGGAGGAAACTCCCCACCCAAATGCTCCCAATGCATTAGAGTCCTGCAAATCATCAAGGTCAGCCCCCATTCTGAGGCTAGCTGAAAAACAAAAAACCCTAACCACAATAAAATAACTAAGTGAATAAATTGGGTGGGTGGGGGGTGTGTGTAAGAGCCTTCCAGCTGCCTCCTAATCAAATAAGTTGTTCCAAAGATTTGTGGGCTGCTGGACAACAGCTGGAAGCAGAGGTAAGATTTCTGAAGCGAGGCACAGGCAGAAATGCTTTGAAACTTGGCATTGCCTTGAACTGGAGGCAGGGCAGCAAGATAGAACGATGTGAGAGGAGCTGCAGCAAATGGCTTCACTGTAGGGGTGAGCTTCATCTAGGGATGGAGTTAAGTACTCTGAAGCTGGTATCCTGGTGAAGCTGGAAGCCTTAGAAGTTGCCTCCTTGACCCCTACAGCCCTCTCACAGCCTGGCTGGCAGGTCAAGCAATGAACCACAGCACTGCCAGAGGCTACACAAACAGGTTAAAAATATATATATGTCAAGCAGATACCCTGTCGAGACAGTGAACATGATACTGAGCTGTTGTGGCAGAATGGAATGCAGAAAATAGGGCACTTGGTGAGGTAAGGCTGAGGGGAGGCAAATGAGCACTGCAGCACAGGAGAGCGACGTGAAAGACACCAGCAGTGACTGTCCCACAGGCACGACGAAGAAACCATCCCCAGCACTTAACCAGGGACTCAGCTCCAAAGGAATGAGATCATATCTGGCGCTGGGCGAGACGGCAAGAGAGAGACTACATTTTTGACGACTTTTCTCATGGCAGCATATGACCTTTTAGAATATTTCCAGACAATAAACTGCATCTGACTTCTTCAGGGATCCTGGCTCCCTTGCATGGGGGCAGGAGGCACAAAGATGTATGACACAGCAAACTGGAAGCGGTGGGTTTGTGCACAACTGTTGTGCCCCTTGCTCCACACCACTTCTTGAAATGAGCAGGTTTAACTTTAGACAGTGTGAAGGCACTGTGAAATAAAAAAAACATAGGGGGAAAACGGAAAGGCATGGGAATATCCACCTCCACACCCTGTATCTGGATTTATAGAAATTTTTGTCACAACTACTTAAACAGATGACAGCAGTAAAACAAATTCACCCAGGTTTCTATTACTTTTAGTCCCACCATTGTATTTCTTGGGTTCCTATTAATCTTTCACACATCAAACAAGATTTTAAACAATGGGGTTTGTAGGAAAAGCTGCAGTAAAACAGAAAATGACTGGGTTTTATTTTTTATTAAAGAAAAGCAACTCAGTGTTCTCCAAGGATGGGTGCAGATGTGGAACAGATTTCTTTCAGCAAAGGATTCCTAGGTTAAGAGCTTTATGTTAATCTGGATATTTAAAAGACTTCCAGAATAAATGAATAGAACAAATAATTGATAATAATAAGATTTCTTACCCCTTACACTGATCTGGTGGATTAATAATAGGCATGTTGATCTGATGGACTAGTATTCAACAAGCAAAGTGTTTAGGTAATCAATTTCCCATTCTGAGCATAATCATGAAATCGAAAGCCCTAGAACAAAATACCAATGCAGATGAGATAAAAAATGAGGACAGAGAGACTCTGACATCCTCCCACGTTAGCCATGGCAGTAACTTACAGACAGTAACCTACAGAAGAAAATTCCTTGATATGGGGATTGCAACACAGCAATATCAAGACTCCTAAGTTTAACAGCAAGCTGACAAAGGAACAGTAAGAGATTGCTAAAAAGAAGAAAATTACTATAAACCATGCTTGCTATTCAAAGTAGACACATTAAGCTCCTGGATTTCAAAGTTACGCAGTCAAATCCATTCTGCTGCAACTAAGTTCCTAGAAAAAGTCAGAAAGCTTATTTACTTTTTTTCCATTGGGAATCTTTAACAATGCATTAAGAACCCGAGTCACAATACCAAGCCTGGCATTGGCTTGATAAACTAGCTAGCTACTGCAGTAGACAAAGTCAGCATAGTCTGAAAGTACACTTAGATATCGAAAGCATATTATGCATTTTTTAAAGACTTCTACAAAAAAATCTGCTCTGCAACGTGTTACCAATACCGTTCTCTATTTAGTGTACAGTTTTTCTTTCACTTTCCACCTTTTCAGAGATTCTAGTCTCATATACAGTATTTCCACTTTCAGTTGTTACTCAACACAAGCCGCGAAGATGACGTGCTCTTTTTGGCTAGTTATCAGTGCACAGGAGGGTCTCTGCTTCCAAAGAAATTACTTCCTTGAAGATACAAGAGGATGTCTTTTTGCATAGCAATTAAAACCCCACTAAAAGAGTGAGAAAACTTTTAAGGGATTTTTCAGTCAAGTTCTGATTTTAGGTGAATCATCCACAGTACTAACACAAAACATGAAAGGTCATATGGAAGGCAACTTAGTCCAGTTAGTTTAGTAAGCGCATTAGTCGAACAGCTGACCACTCTGGTAGTCTGCATAAAAAACAGGGATTTCCCAGTTCAATTCCCAGTGGATAAGTGTCTACCTCACAGGAAAAAAACAACACAAAACACACACACACACACACAAAAAGAAATCAAAGGAAAAAACCAAAGCCAAACCACCTCCCCCCCCAAAAAACCATAACCCAACAAGAAATCCAAACCAAACCAAACCCCAAAATATTGTCAAACTGACATCTTTACTGGCAGTTGCAGCAGAAAAAAAACCTTAGGAGTGAGTAAGCATGGTGTTTTCACCAGACACGTAACCTTCAGAAGTGGTTCCTCCGCAACAGAACTGAGCCACATCAGCAGGAGCAGGGACAAGCATGACTTGCCTATGCCTCCTTTGTACTTCCCTTGTGGGTGCAGGATGGCATTTCATCACAGCTATCAACAAAAAACCTCTCACCAGAGCAAAGGGCCAGTTATAAAAAAGGAAGGGGATAGAGTAGAGGGAGAAAGAGAGAACCCCCAAACCCCAACTGCCTGTTCAGAGAGGTTAAATAAAGGCTGCCATACCACTGCCACCCAAAATTCTGTAAGCAACAGAATCCAATAGTTTGAATAAATCAGACTGCTAGCATACAAGAAGAAAGAAACTCTGCCTTTTTTTAATATCACAACTTAATGTTCACATGGCGCAAAACACAAAACACAGTGATTACAGCAATCAGCCCTTGGTGAGGCTAAAATACAGGCAGAAAGCCAGAAATGTAATTTCTTACAGTTTCAGCAGCTCATTTTCCTGAAATGCATTAACTTTAATGGTAGCACACTGAGCGATAGCTGAGATTTCAAAATGAAAATTTTGAGATACTGAGAACTCAGCCTCCCTCACAGAGCAGGTTGACCCACAGTGCTTTCTCCCACGAGAGCAGCACTACATCTGCTCAGGTGAAGCCACAGTTTCCAGGGTTGGCCTGGAAAAGAAGACAGTATTGCTCTGCCAAGCTTGTTCCAGCTTGACACCCACACAAACAAGCCACTTCTTTCATTAACACACCATTTTCTAGGTTTTGAAGCTTCACAAAGCAGAAGAATAGCACTGACATTTCAACAGCTGATCCTAGCTAGCAAATGTCCTGAAATTACACTGTAGAGCCTGGTATCTTACTAAAAAAACTCAATGTCAAAACTCAAAGTACATTAGTTTAAACACACCCCTGGGGGGATTTTATACTAACTACTTTCTATTTCAGACTATTCACTTAAAGCTCAACCAGCAATACTACATCACTCATCCAGGAAAACTCCCCTCTCTGCCACCCAATCTCAATCAACCTGCCAAATTAATTATTACCCTGCATTTGTCTATTGCTAAGGGGGGGGGGGGGGGGAGAGGGGGAAAGGCAAATAGATGAATGTAGCAGTGACCTGAGCAAAAATGAATCCTCTGAAACAAAACTAATTAAATCAGTTCAGTGATCTTCTTCCAGGACAACATGTTTCACCCTCCCCTTCCCCATCAGACCAGTTCCCGCATCTCCTCCAACTGTCCGCACGTGGGGCTCCTGCATCTATCCAGCAGCAAACTAGGGATCTTTCCTACTCCTCCTTGTAACTGCATGGTTTAAAATAAAGAAAACAACTGTCAGAAAATTCACCATGATAATTTCACACTGACATTTACATGCAGATTCCTGGCCACAAAATATGTGTTTCAGCCAGACAGCAGTAGGATTCGATTATCTACCTCAAATTTATGGGACCACAGGCACCAAACTTTGGTGCTTCACTGGCTCTACAAAATGAGCAGAACTCAAAGCGCTGGCAGAGCAAGGCTTCCCCTTTGGTCCTCTAGTCAGGCCTTATAGCAGAGCTGGCAGGACTAACACACAGAGGAATTACAGAATTTGTGGATTTTAAATCACCACCATGAGTCAGACACCAAACCTTGTGCTAACTACATTCCTAACCTAGCAAGTACATGTGCATGCATGGCCACAGAATTGGTGATACTGCTGACTCAAAAGCGACTAGTTCAAGGAAACAAGTTACACATGCATTTTAGACTTTGCCATCCTATAATTTTAGGTGACAGTCCAGCTTAAATGCATGCAAAAATACAGTTGGGCCATAAATTTCCCCGCCAATGGAAATAACGTAATTTTTGTTGCACTCATGCTGTCAGACAAAGCATGATAGCCTTTTGAGGCTGCATTAAGTGAGAACATTGAAAGTGACAGGTGTAGAAATGCAACAGAAACACGAACCTCTCCTCTCTCAGTGCGCTTCACTTTCCATCATTTTTCTCTTTATGCAGAACATGTTCAGAACAAGAGCAGAAAAGCGAAAGGCAACTCAGGGCAAGAAATGCAAGGTGACAGGCCCACTTGGGGAACAAAAAGAAACCAAAGCAGGTTTTCCTTTGTTAGGGAATTTGAATGTAAAGTCAATCCCAGCTTGCTTTTCTCCCTACACAATTTTTAATATGGCCAGCGCTTCCTTAGAAAACAGGCACATCACGAATGGAGTACTGAAATATACTGAAATCAGGATGCCTGCACAAGATCCCTGCCAAGATAGGTAAAGGTTCAGAGGCAGGAACCCTGACAGTGCCATCTTCAATAACAGTACACAGCAATGGAACACCACACAGAGGTAGGATTCTGAGTAATCTCTAGGTGGGTGCCTACACAGGCAACAGTTTGTCATTCACACCCATCTGCTGCTCCAAATCACACACACAGGCTGTCACACACT
>JBCJKH010044151.1:0-10453 GCA_039877255.1 Loriculus beryllinus
CAAAAGGCTCATGCGTCAAGATACAGACAGGGAGAGATCACTCTCCAGTTACCATCACAGGCAAAACAGAGTCAGCTCGTGTGGTGCATGCCTCCAGCCTAGCCTGAGGTCACCCACCTGACTTCTCCCTGTGCAGGCTGTCACAGCTGACTGGGCATTTTCCATGGTGACTGGAAAGAGTCGAGTGGAATAAAGCATGCTCTGAAAGTCCCCACTCTCCATTCACTCCAGAAGCAACGCTATGAGTAGCTTCAACAAATTACCTGATTTTCAGGTAGTCAAATAGATCGGTTCAGTGCCATCCTTAATCTTCTCAAACTTCAGCTCTCCTAACTCTTACGTTTCTTTTGTCTGTTTAAAAACTTTTCAGGATAAAACAACAGTGAATTTTAATCCTAATCAGTGCAGCGTTCGGATGCTGGCTAAACTATCATGATAATTTAAATGAAACAGAGCGTTACAGAATGACTTTTATCTCCCTTTAACATGACAACTAAATAGTATTTTACCATGGTAGTAAAACCACAGACACACTTGGAAACTGTGGAAAAAAAGAAGTAGAAGAACAGGCTTAATAAAATGTTCTCTAAGTAAAAGCTCAAACAGAGTCTACTTTTAATGTAAGCATGCTATTGTCAACAGTGGCATCTCTATTAGGCTTGTTCCCTTACCTATACATTCCTATTACTGTCATTTCTCACGGTTGTCATATTCACTGCCTTGACAGCACAAACACTATGCTGTAAAATCTGTCAGAGAGGCCAGTTGATTTCCTACATCTTCTGACACTTGCAGGTCTTTAATATCAGGCTGTCAGAACACCTAAGAGAAGGGCGGGTGTTTCCCTGTTTGGTGCTGTTACTGTGACTACCATTGCACATACTTTAATCATTAGCCTTCTACTGCTATGAAATCCTGACTTTTATGCCCTTGGAGTCCCATGCTAGAAAATGCTGCTGGCATAAATCTGTCACAGAGGTTAGCTGGCTCAGTTACCCATGGAGTTATATTTGTAAAATGAAGCCTTTACGTTTTATGAAGCTTATATATTTTTTTCTTAAACTTTCTTCTGTGACTTCTTTTCTTGTTTTTGAGAGGGGAGCTGTAGTAGGTGTAATGATTATTCAGTGACAGGTGTAGGCGAAACTCAGCTGCTTAAAATAAACCTCTCTACCCCTGGATCATTTTGTCTTTAGGTGTACTAATTCAGCAGATGAGCCCAGTGGGCAGTAAGTTTTCTATAATGCAAAACTTCTTTGATTCAATCTTGAAATGAAGCTGAGAGGAGAACAACAAAGTAAATCAGACACAAGAGTCAAGAGCCTTTAATTGTTCATGGCACTCACTTCCCAGAGAGGAGGGTATCTGTATTCCTGCTCCTGCTCTGCTGTTGTCCCCCAGTGACACCGAATGAACTAGTTCCTGAACTAGTAACTATCCTGGGATAGACCTTTTAGAATCTCTCCTGCTTTAGCATCAAACTTGGTATCCCCAAAACTTTAAAAACTGGTAAAAATGATCTTATAGCCCCCAGATCAGAGCCCCCAGAACATACACCTTGAGATGTAGCAGTCTCTGCTACTACCAGCAGCCAAATTAATCACACAGCATGGCACGGCTCCACAGAAATGACATGGATTTAGGAAACCCCATTGCAAGAACTAAGAGTGTGATAAGCAAAGCACACACTTCCAGGTGGTATGAGTCAGGTAAGCTGCCAAAAACCATAGGTGGATGTTTATTGTAGCTTTAAGTGACTGTATTGATGCTCCAAGAGCTTCTGTTCACAGAGAAGGGAACAAAAATTCAAGTCTTTTAGTACTTTAATTGCCAATGAACATTTGCTGCAGAAACCTAATAACTTTTATATGCACTAATCCATGAACACCCTGCAAGAGCATTAGTGTAGAATCAACAGACTTGTGACTGCGGTAGAGACAGGGCAAATTTGGAGATCAGTTACTCCCTGACGGGACATGTCATTTAATTTCCCCATGCCTCAGCTCCCCCTCTGCACTGGAAAGCAGTAATAGCCTTCGTTCAGCTTAGGCTGACTGGAGCAGGGGCTCTCACAGCTTGCCCGGAGAGCTTTGCATTAATAAAGCAATCATAAATAATAACAATAGGATTTACTGCTGTAAATATACAGCAGATCTCCTGGCTACATATGAACACAATGCATCAGCTGAATCATGGGAGGTAACGCACTGTCACTTCCTTGGGCTGCTCTGCTCCTACTGGCTGCCAAATTGCTCTCACCTCTTGTCAAGTAATGGCCAAATACTGTAAGAAAATGCAGCCTGGCTGCTATTGCTTATAGTAATGAATGCTGCTGTCGAGTGTAACAAATGTCGTATGTCATAACGGCATTTATGACACTAATACTGAATCACTGGATTGCATCCAATAAAAATCTATGGTGAGGTAATGGGACGTAGCTAGACAGTATTGAAAAGGAATCCTAAGTTAATATAGTTCGTATAGTTTCAGGTATACACATTACATTACACATGTAATACTATGGCTAAGTGATAGTTATAAAACAAGAAAGCTAATTGTAGGATGCATGAGGCATTCTGCAGATTTATGGTACTTCAAATGCAACTCCTTGCAGAGCTCCCTGACAAGGTTTTAAGCTGGGGTAACAGTTCTGACTGTTTTGTGGCATCTGCTATGCTTTAAGTTCCTGCAAGGTATGAACTGTTTTCCACTCGCTGCCCTGGACTGACTGGTATTTTACTGTTCTTATTTACTGCCAAAAAATACTTTTAATTCTTTATGGATTATTTTACCTTGCCTGAGAAGCCAGCATAGGTCAAGTCTGGATGCGTTTGTCTCAGACCCTGTATACTGACTGCTGTTCCAAGCCTAAGCCATGTAACAATTTCCAAAATAAAAATATCCTACTAGACCCAAGTAGTCTCTCATATATAAGATTAAGAAATAAACCTTCCTTGAACTGTGTTCCTTTACCTTGAACTTGCCATTTGCAATACTAGTAACTGCTTAGATCTTAGTTGGTCTTTCCTGTGCACACAGAGCCAGTTACACACTGAATTTACAGAAGCAGGGCTTTGTAAGTCCAGTCTATCCCTTACCTAGGACTGCATAAGCATGAGTAATTTAAATTATTTTCATCTAAATCCAGGTTTCCAAAGCAACCCTGTAAATAGAGGCATTCACCTTTCTTTTGCTGGATGGCTTCAGCTAATATTTAGACAGTCATGGTATCCAAAAGAGGGAAGACTGCAGTCCTCTCCACCATTGTATTATCTTTTCTTACTGCCTTTTCTGCTTTTATATTATGGCAAACCCACAGCAGTAGGAGGTAATTGTAGCTTGTAAGATCTTAGAAGAATTGAATGAAAGTCCCAATGTATATATTTCACGTCTAAATAGGTAATTTCCTGCAACCTTCCTGTCTCCTTCCAGTTTATCCAAAAGAGCTCCTGGTGAACACCTCACTGTTCTCCCTTTCTCTGAAAATGTGCTCTGACAGCTCTTTTCCTTCTTCATCAGTAATTTTCTTCCTTCTTGTACTGAAGCTCTATGTTTACCTGAAAGTATTGTTCTCAGAGTCTCAGAATGGTTGGGTTGGAAGGGATCTTAAAGCTCATCCTCCAACCCCCAGGCATGGGCAGGGACACCTTCCCCTAGACCAGGCTGCACCAAGCCCCATCCAACCTGGCCTTGAATGCTGCCAGGGATGGGAATTCTCAGTGTATCTCATTTTATATCTTCTTCATCTTCTGCATCACTCCTGTTCTTTGCTCCACACTCATTCTTCAGCTTCTCACCCATGCTTGAACTGGTCCCATTGCAAGCCATGGTTTCTGGTTATCCACCCATCATTCCATCCATGAGGCTAACACATTCCCCTCTTCCAGCCCCACACAAAGCCCGCTTTTGATTATTTCTAAAATCCCTCCTTTATTTAGCTTTTTAACCAGCATATTAACACAACTAGGCTCCTGTAACCTCATGTATTACCAAATCACCTAAATGACTGTTCTAATAAGGAAAAAAAAAAGATCCTACAGAAAATCACTTAAAAATTCAATTGCTCCATGCAAATTTTAAATGCTTTCCATATTACTCTTAATTAGGAAGTTATCTATTAATATTGTAGTGACATAGTCCTATGAAGAACCTGAGCTATTACAGTGCACACTTTTCACTGTTGAAACACAAGTCTTATTCATGCAGTGCCTTGTGTTTTGGGACTGTACACAGACCTGGGTACCTGTCCAAGAGCAACTTAGGCTATATGGTGGGACAGAGTTCTCAGTCACACCTAGCCAAAGAAACCACCAGCCTTTGTCTTTTTGCTTCATTTATACACAAAGCATTTAAACATTCTTCTCTGGTAAACAAGAAAGAAAGATCTTAGGGCCAAATCCCAAGAGCTTGCTTTCTGTACAAAGAAGCTGTGGGTTAGGTTGTGTTCCTCCACACTGGGAGAACTTCTGTTTTAGATATGCTATTGCAGTCCCGTGATTCCATTCCCAAGGATGCAGATCTCTTTCATGTGGATTCTCCAGGTGAATGGATAATTCCATAATACAGCTAATGTCTGCTATTAACTTCTAATGACCCCTATGATTAATGTAATCTGACATTTCCATTAGACAATACTTTTTTTGCGTCTATTCTTTCTTCCCACTCTGAGTCTTCAGATCTGCTGCCTTTGAGTTAAAGTTGCAACTTCATGTGCCTTAATGAAATTAGATTTGGTTTAAAACAGGCTTCACATCCGGTTCTGAATTTTTCTCAAAAGCTTGAGATGTTCAGGATTGACATTTTGATCACAGCCAGCAACTACTGGAAGGAAAAAATGAGTTGCACTTCCATACCCAAAATGTGAGTTCCATATATATATCTCCAAAGGTTTGATTCAGCTTCAGTTCCTATTTTCCTTATGCAGTATTAATACATTTGCCAGGGAGTTGATCTGGTTTCACAACAGCTTTAGCTACATAACCAAAGCAACCATGCCAGGCCGCATGAATGGAATTTCAACAAGAACTTTTGAACAGAAAATTCTCTTCCCAAAATTGTTTTTCTGTAATTGAAAAATGTCTTTCAAATGGAACCACTTAGCATAGCTCTGAACTGTATCCAGGATGGTCATAAACTGCTGCTCACAGGCTAAGGGCCAAGATTTTAACTTCAGATATAAATGCAGTAGGAAATGCTGATACTGCTAAGACTGAAATCTGGTCTGATTAGCTTGATTTTAAAGCATTTGTTTCTTTGTTCTCATTTCTGCTTGTAAAATCAAGGAGTGCATGTAAAGCAGAGCTCAGAAGAGATATTATTTGGGAAAACTCACCATGAAAGTTCTATCCAACCCAGGCTTCTGTTCTGTTTCAATCTTATCACTGCCTGAATAGCTTCAAATGGAACCTTCTCCAGACTCCCTTTTGCCTTATGAGCAATAAACAGCTCAAGAGCCTCAACATTAGCTTCAATTCCTTCCATCAAATCATCCCAGCTATATGCAATTTCACCACTTCTTCCCTGACATCTCCAGTGAATCATCTTTAGCTTCTTCTCACAATGTCCTCCCTAATACCTACCACGCTGTCATTCTGCCTTCCTTACAGCAAACTACTGCTACTGAGATTATCATTGTTAACTGTTCTCACTGAACCACTCTCAATGGCCTCCACTCCTCAACTACACCAAACTTCTACCTCTGAAGATTCATTTAGGTTTTTTTCCAACTCCCTCCATTCCACCTGTTTAGCTTTCAATGTCTCATTTTCCTGATTCACCCAGAAGTCTTTATGCCAAGGAGTTCCACAACTCAAATAACTTACTGACGCTTTCTTAACAAACACAGAGGACTTGAATAGGATCAATTGAAGCCACTGATGTCAAATTTCCTCAATCAGAGAGCTGTTCAGCACCTGTTCTTTCATGCTGTTCATGCTTTTGATAATAGCTGTTGAAAAAACAGCCTTCCATGGGACCTACTGGAAATTCAGAAGTCTGAAAAGGGGCAGGCACTGTAGATGGCTTAATGGGTAGAAATGCATCAGCAATAGATCAAGAAGGCAGCAAAGAGGGGGGAAATGCCTCTCACATTGTATCAACCTGTTTATTCTTGGTTTACCCCAGCATCAAGACCACATCTGTACAGGCAGTAATGATCAGGGTACAACTTAGGTTTTCAGAATGACTTAGTGCACCAAAGTCTCAATTTCTGCTGAAAGTTGTTTGATTTAACATCCAGCCCTCAATTATATCTCTGGTTAATGCTCCTGGTGCACTAAGAACTGTCCCATTTTTGTTGCAAAAGAGACGTATCATCTGAAAGAGGTACCGTTGTTCTGGCCATAGACAACAAACAAAATAAGGACATGGATGGTTTGCAGATAGTAATCATTTAGCGAAGAAACTGAAGTTTCAAAAAGGAATCCAGCCTAAGGAAAAATCTAGTTCCTATTCCAAAAACAGAAACTGCAAAATGTACTTTCTGTGTTCTGTAAAATCTAGTTTCTGCTGCTGTTTCTAGGCTAGTGTGTCAAGATAATAAGGATGAGGATTCCAGGAGACAGAGGATTAATGACTAGAAATAATTTTAAGTTATCTCTTTCTCTGTCCTGACTGGTGGAATATTTTGTTCTTACAACTCTGGTTCTGCACAACAATAATTCATGGGTAAATTGGTGATTAAATCTGAGTTCCTAAAGACATCAAGTAATTGCAATAACTAGCATTAGAAAATCATTTAACTCTTAGAAACTACTGATAAACATATAATTCATGTGATTCTTTTGGTTGTTATAAATACTATTTAATTTAAAGATAATATTCTAATCCACTGTATTAAAAAGCAATTATTACAACAGTGCATTAACTGAGAATCAGTTGCACATCCCAGAGACATTGCAGATCCAGGACTTTATTAGAATACTTCACAGCACATGGAGGTGACTGAACAACTGGAGAGGGCATCAGTTAATCCACTTAAATTATTTAATGCAATAGGATTTAATCTTCTAATGAAATTCATAAAGTTTCTGGATACTGAAAACATGCTGGCTTATGAGCACTAACCACAGTGCTCACTACCATGCAGATGCTCTCCCCTTCATTTGCAGACATGGTATTGTGGTGGTGAATTGGTTATATGCAGCAGTAATACTAAGAAAGGCTTTCCAAAAGCCCTTTTAATGGAATTTAGAAACTGGAAAAAGAAACAGCATCTGTAATCAAGCCATGCTGTGCACAACACCAGCAAACCTTTTGCAGATGTCTCCTGGCCCCTACAGAGAAACACTGATATTATTAATGAAATCTGGAATCATTAAGGCTGTAGGTTTAGACAGAAGTGTAGAATCCTCTCTAAGTTAAAGAAATTGGCGAAGGAAAGAGAAATGCACGCAGACAGAATTACATTGTTTTGGATGCTAAAAAGATATCCTGCTTAAAAATTAAAATCACATTTTCCCTTAGTACATGAACATCCATAATTCAAAAACTTAAGTAAATGAAAAGTGTTGAGTATTGGGTCTGAGTGAACAGAAATAGTTAATGGCAAATTCAGGATCAGAACCTGATCTGTTTTTTAGATCATTAAATCATGTCAGAAAACCTCTTTTTGAAATTCTCTTAGTGCTACATGGATCATATCATAGAACGCCTGGACTAGGGGTTTAATTCCTCTGAAAGGTAGGAGTGTATTACAGATGGTTAGCATCCTCCGTTGCCTGTATATGCAATTCATATGCCCATTTGTCTTCTGCACAACTACATTTCAATCTCAGTTTTGTTAGTAACTTATGCTGTATTTGGATTAATTATTAAATGAAAAAGAATATCATTATATATGGCAAGATGAAAAGCTTGCAAACAGGGGACTATAATTCCCACTGTTTTACTCACTGCTTCTCATTGTATCGTGAATCCACACGTGCTCAAGCACTGAATTTCTTCACCCGCATCTCAGGTAAAACAGTGTTCCCTTTTTGATATCTTTATGCTGCAAGTTTTAGGAGGTCTGAAAACAGAATGTGGCCCCAGTAGCTTTGTAATTATTTATTGATATTAGCTATATCTCACTAAGTTACCCTATGGAAAGAGAAGTTTCCTTGTTTCAAAGTCAGATTTATCTGCAGAGCAGAGTTTTTATTGTTTAAAAACCCAGCCTAATATTATGTATGACAATAATTAAAAGAAATCAGGTCTGAGAGGAGATTTGTTGATGTATATTAATGTTTGTTTCTTAAACCTCAGCTGTGATTTTATAGTAAAGGCAAGCATTGAAACCTGCAACTATTTCAAATTAACTTTGTTTTATCTGGACTGGTAAATTATTTTTAAGTGTGTACCATCAATTAAGAAGAATAAGGTACTCAAATTATTTCTGGCAGAAAAGGCAAGTTCTGTTTGGAGGCCACAGGCATACAAGATAAAGTGTATCAAATTAAGCAAGAGGTCACTTGTGAAAGTACAAAATACAGGCAATGTTAAAAGAACAAACTATGGCTGAGTTGAGGCTACATGGGAGCTAGGCTCTGGTGAGCAACAACAGTGGCAGTGATGCAGTAGGAGAAATCCCATGCTGGAAGAAATCAGAAGTTAATATTTTTCTTGATGAATGCCCAACTACATTGTGGTTATGAACACTATTGACATCAACGGATGCAAAAAAAACCCAACAAGCATATAGGCAATAAAGGAGTAGTTCTGAATTAACATTTTGATGGGGGTTAAAATGAGATGGGATGGCAATTAGAGGCAGCTGTGAGGCAGAGGGTAGTGCAGAGGGGTGTGCAGCTAACTGGGGTTACCTTCTAATCACCACTGCTGGCTGGTCATAGTGAGGAAAAAATACCCAGAAGACATCTATGTACAAGTGTGTTCAGAGATCACTGGTCCCACCAGAATACAAAGCCATTACCTGGCTAATAGAGAGGTTTTAGAGAGCATATAATTTGGTTCAGGGAGCAAAAAACGACTAGAGTTAGCTCTACTTGCAGCTGGAATATGTCAGAGAAAGCAAGAAGAAAGATCCTAAATGACAGTAACCTGGGATCACTCATGGGGACAGTGCAGTGGGCTGGGCTCCCTCCAGAGACAATGGGTAATTCCCACTGCATTAGATTTCTAGAGTGGAATGAGAAACTGCCTTTTCGCTGATTGATACTAGCCATTAGGAATATAGCTAAGCAGAACCAGGCAAGAGTTAGAAAAACGGCTTCCCAAGTAATCACAATGATATCCTGAGATGAATTATGGATACGTTTGCCCATACGTTCTTGCCATCACTTCACGATTCAGCATTCCCATTTCCTTCCTATCTATTCTGTGATTTCAAGGCAAACCAAAACTAAGGCAATGTTGTGAATATATCCAATTTGCTTAAAGAAGAAAGATTTTCTTCTCCTGACTGCATGTGGCTGAACTTTATGAGCTGCATTTATATTGCCCCGTTTGCAGTGTCTGGGGCCAATCTGGATGTTTTTAAGTAAGAGTTATTCATTTAGCAGGAACAGGTAATTCACTATCTATCTGAATTGTTTAGGCAAATTTCCTGCACTATCAAAGCTTTAGCTTCTAATATGCTTACGCAGCTTACCTAGTACTCTTTGAAATGCACACCTAGAATCTTTTACTGCAGTCTCACAGCTAGAAACCTACAGCTGGATTAAAAAATTATGACATCAGAGGCAAAATACCGGCATCATCAAGTCCTGAAATTTATTCCTCTGTTCCTACTACTTTTAAGCTTCAGAATTCTGATCCTGGGGACATGATGGAGAATAAATACATGTTTTGTATTTTATTTATTTCTATGTTATTAAGTCTTATTTGTGCTTCACCCAGGTACAAGTAACAATGAGGATTTATTTCACGCCACAGTAGGTCATGTCATCAAAAGCCATTATTCCCATTGGAAATACTGCAGTTGCTTGCAGGCCCAGAAGAATATGATATTCCTGACTCAAGATCCTGTGATGGGAATGAAATTCATAGTAAGTTCGTAATTACATCTGGTCCTATACTGTGAAGATACAGGCACTCAGAGACAAGAGTGTCAATACTCTGTGTTTATATTTTTGCAAGATAGGAGAAATTCAATTTTATTCAGCTCTTTCCCAGTGACTTTCTGCAACTACATATCAGCAGAACTTTTTTCCCTTTTTAAAGATAAATTGCTTGGTGCACTATCAAGGATACTTAGAATTTAAGAATAGAATCTATTAGTCTGTCACTCTTCCAGAGACACAGACCTTGAAGAGTCTGAAGAAGTAGTCTTTATGTGACAGCATAATAAGGATGTCAGGCGCCCTCCCTCCTCCCCAATCTGCTTGAATGACGTTTTCCCCAGCAGGGAAAATTAATACACTTCAAAAGCTATAACATGCCGGAAAACATACAGCAGCCATCAGCATGATTTTCTAAAATAAAGCAGTGTGGAAACCACGTTCTTAATCAACTT
>JBCJKH010044156.1:0-22789 GCA_039877255.1 Loriculus beryllinus
TCATTAGCCAGACCGTTCCCCTCACCCTTAATCGTTTGGCATGGCTGGTGCCAGAGGCCTGATACCAGACTTGATGGGCCAATGGTCTGTTCTGCCTCACAGTTCCTGTATTCTTGAGTAACACTGCTCTTTTTGTTCTCTCTGCCCCGTGTCTGTCTCCTGTGCAGCCTGGTAGAGCTGGAGAAGGAAGTCAACAACATAAAGAACGGATTGAAAGCTGTTGAAGCTGTAAGTATCTGAAGGTTTGCAAAGCACCATACTTAAAATATCTCACTCAGAATCAGGAGCACTGTATGTTTTATGATAAGAGAAAGTGGATTTTCTTTTTCCATTCCTTTCCATTCTGTTCCAGAATGCATTAACCAAGTAAAAACAAATAAAAGCTTCTCATTTGGAGTTCCTGCTGATGATCTTAGCAGAGTTAAGCCTAATGAAAAGCTTGTTTGATCTCAGCCTAGGAAGTAAAAGACAAATGGTATGGACTGAAACAAGAAATAAAATTCTTACTCCTTCTTACTAAGGGATGTCTGGCTGCTGAGCAGGTGTTTCACATGGCTCTTGGAGTAGTAGTAAACAGGTAGTGCACTTCTAACTGCAACCCTAACCTATCCTAAGCACTCCTTGGTAAGGCAAAGGAAAAGATAAACTAAAGATGAGGGAGCTGAGCTGATAAACAAACCAACAGTGGTGGTTTTTCCTGCTGTTAATGAAAGTCTTTTAAGCTGGACTTAGCTTGCCTGTGTTCTGTTTATGCTTACATAGTGCAGAGCCTTACATCTGAACACAGAACAGTACAAACGATGCATTGGCACAGCTGTGTGTACTGAATTACAAGGGTTAAAGATGAGCGATGGGCCCAAATGCTCCCTGGAGCCACAAATTCATGTGATTCCTCTCCCTGGAAGCCTGCGTTAGTTAAGCTCTTGATTTTGTTCCTGGGGCTAGACTCCAGCCTAACTGAGACAGGAGAGCACACAGCATGACATCATGTTTGGTGGAAGGAGGTAGGAACTCTCATAGCTGCCTCTTGCTCATGTCATTGACATGTGTATGGCTTTGAACAGCCCCATGCTTTCCAACCCTAACTAGTCTGCTTCTGTGATTTGCCTCCTCTTTGTGAAATGGCAGCTACAAATAGCTGCCATTCTTAGAAGGCCTGACGTGAGAAATGTCAAATTAGTGTTTGCACAGCGGTTGAAAAAGTAAACATTAACCCTAAAGTCATTCTGTTGTTTCTATCCACTAATGTCTCCCATCATCTGCACAGATAAATACATTCTGACCCTAAGAACATCATTCTGTCTCTCTGCAAATATAGAAACAAAATCCTACGTTTAGGTTGGTGCTGGCATCCCTTGCCTGTTGGATACACTAAGGGAATAGTACTGCTGAGAGGCAAGGCAGAAGTCTTCAGAGCTCTAGAAAGTCCCTGATGTGTTTAACTTTCTTTGCCCTTTTACACAGGTTTTATTAGAACACACTTTTCAGAATCCTTTTGTCTTCAAGTGTTTCACTTGTTTTTTTTCAACTCATGTCAGTTTAATGCTAATTTAATGTTCTAGTGGTGCGTTTGAGATGGGGAACATTCTGCACTGGGACTGCTAGAAAAGGGATCCGTTGTTGGGAATTGCATTGGGTAGTTTCTGCCACAAGGATTACCTGTGTACAAGGAACTAACACAGGATCCTCCCGTCCTCCTCATTCACTGTGGAACAGACAGTGATGACTTAATTTTCATTTTATCTGGCCTGAGTTTGGTTGGGCTTTGGGGGTAGAGGAAGGGATATTTGGCCTGTCAGCAACAACTGCTCTAACAGTTCATCATGTAATTAGCCAGTGATCTTCTCACAAAAAACCAAACTTTCTAAAGCTTATTTCTGGGTTGTTGGGGTAAGAGTGCAGGAATGAGAAAAGATACTTATGCATCCATGGAGTGCAGTGCTTGAAAATTAAAAGCACCTGTAAGGGAAGGTTGACATCGAGTTCATGTCATCAAGAGAGGCCAAGTTTTGACTGGGACCCACAATTCCCTCCCCCCTACCCCCCCCCTGAAATGTGAGTGCCTACTTCTGTTTTACTTTGTGTGAGTGGGTTATTTGTTTTGCCTTTACAGCCAATTTTTCTTCTCTTTCCCATACATGGGTTCCGTGGACAAACTTTCCTCCCCATTCAATCACCATTTTCCCACCTCACTGTTCTCCCTGCCATGGTATTTTTCGACTGGGGCTGCCAGCACCTCCCAGTCTGCTTGCTCAATTCGTGGTTTTTTGGCATGTAAAAAGCGGCACTATAGCAACAATAGAAGAACACTGTCAGGTGGAAGGTGGAGGAGGGGAAGGTGTGATTCTTGATTCCATTCCAGTGTGTTCTCACCACAGCCTTGGCTCCAGTGACTGAGAAGTTTCTTCAAGGCCCCTTAAGAATAGAAAGCTAAAAATAGTTTCACAGTCAGATGTTCTTAAAGGTACTGTTAACCCTTTGCCTTCCTGGGCTGGAAGCTTCTTTGTAAAAATAAGACACAGTCATTTTCAAGAGGTGCATGCAGCCGTAGCCTTTGAGTAGGGTGGTCCGAGAAGGACAACTAAGTAGTTCTTGGTCTTCTCCAAATCAGGAATGGAATTCTGTCAGCAGAGCCCTCTCTCACACGGTAAGAAGATTATAACAACTGCTTGAGAAACCAGTGCTACGCCTGTATGTTTAATCTCTCTACAGAATCAGCTACAGGAGCTTCTCCTAGCTTCTCCAGTTGTGCTGTTATGATTAGTATATACCATTTCTAGAAGATGTAGATGAGTTTCTTATTCTCTGGAATCACTCTTGGGCTGATTACATAATCGTGCTGGTTACTTGTGGTTTGTTGGGTTTTATTTTGGAAGAATTATTCTGCAGGGGAGGACTGAATTTGAAACTGAAGGGCAGACCACCTAATCTTAGTTTGCTGTCCAACAACATCCCAAGTGCCATGGCTTTCAACAATGTGTAAGATGACAGAACTGTTTTACCCAGCTCCTTGAGGAGAGGGGAAGAGAGGGTAGAGCAACTATCAGCTAAAATTAACTTATAAATTACAGTGGGAAAAAGTGGCTGAGAAAAAAAATATGAATGATTCTAAGAAGCATGTGAAGTGACATTTCTTGTATGCATAAAGTCCAATTCAAAATAATTGTAACACAGAGATAATTCATTGCAAAGTGATGTAAATTAGCCATGTTCCCGGCACTATCCCTTGTGATGTGTTTGGAAAACAAGTGGGGAGGAGAATGTAATATAAAGCATGGAAAGTAGCACTACTTTAATATGGATTTTTCTCTGGCCATCTGCTCATTTCTTTTCTCTTCCCTTTTCTGCCTTGTGGTCTTTCCTTGTAGTGGTTACCTTCTCTTTCCAACTCACATCAGACCAGATAGATATATCACATTTGATTTTTGATTGTTGACAGCCAAAGCTGTTTGTTGCATTCAGCAGCACTGTGGACCAAATCCCAAGTAGCTTCTCAGCATAGATGCTTACAAACCTACCCATTTGGCTCTGTGAACCAATATTTTTATGACTAGTAACACAGAGCACCAAACATGGATGTAGCTGGAGTTGCAGCCAGCACAAAACCATTTTTTTTCCAAAGGGAACAGAGGGTCAGATTGCAACTTGACCTGTTGTTTCATGCTGATTTTCCCTACACAGGAAGTAAGGCTTTATCATTCCCACTGATTACTCAGCTGAGAATAAAGATGAAGCCCTGATTATGATTTTCGTGTCCTCATGAGACTGTCAACAGCATGCAAGCCAAGCACAGGCATGGGAGACTGCCATTCTTACTATAACTTGGTCATTTTGATGAGCTCTGTAGCTCTTTCTGTGCCACAAGTATGGTGAATAGAGTGAGGGAAGAGATAACATGAGTAATCTTGACTTAAAACTAAAAAGCTTGAGCCAGAAAAAAAGAATCTTACAATTTATTTTTCTCTTCTTTCTGTAGGTAGTGGAAAAATAGAGCTTAGCTTCCTGTGGTTTTATGTGAGGTTTTTTTCTTCTTCATAAATCATCTTATCATAATAGCCCCAGTTTATAAGTGTGAATTTTATGATTCCAAGCTAATGCTTACTGGTTAGCATTAGCTAACGTTCCAGCAAACGTTGCACCTGACATCTGTCTGCTTATTCTTCAGTGGGAGAACTAATCTTGCTGTAGTTTTGCTGCCTACCTTGTGCTTCTCAGAGAACTAAAGGCGAGATCCAGAGCTAGGAGCTATATAGATTATTCACACATGTACACATTTCCCAAAGAATACAGCTTTTAAGTCACCATGGGAAGAGAAGATGGAAGGAAACTCACTATTAAAAATTCCAAATTCACTTGCTACGCAATCTGAATTCTCTATTATTTGTCATTTTGCACAGGAAAAAAAAAAAAAAGAGCAGCATTTAGTATACTTGATGTTTAGATTATAAAGTTGCTTTAGAAATTCAACATATTGATGGCTTTCTTGGGAGTGGTTGTTTGAGGATAAAGAAAATTTTAACTCCATCCCACCTTAACTTTCCATCTCATACCAGAAAGGCAAAATCTTTGACTAAGTGAGAAAAAGGTTTCTAAGTAATAGTTCTGGATGAATGTGTGAGGAGCGTGAGCACAGCATGCTCTGCAGAGTGAGATAGATGGGCTTCCCTACTTGCCTCCTTGTCAGCAAAGAATCTTTGATACTTGCCTGTCTATATCTTACTTCTTCTCTTTCAGGAACTGGATTATCAAAAGAGACGCATGTGGGAAGCAGGGGACAGGTTTGTTCCCGTCATGAGCGATTTCATCACTGTGGCCAGTTTTAGCTTCTCGGAATTAGAAGACCTTCTCAATGAGGCTAGAGACAAGGTAAGAATACTTTCTGACATGTCTGGGGTTTCACTGGCTCAGTCAAAAGCCTGATCAAAACAGAAGCAGTAATGTCAGGTGCTGAGGCTGTAGTGAAAACTGTAATAGCTGAATATGGTTTAGGTTGAAGTTTCTTACTTTTCCTAATCTAGTCTGTAGCCATTTAGAATAAATCTTAGGACTAAAAGAACGCTCTTGCCCACTTCTTACTAATCTTTCTTCATATTATCCATGTGTGCTATAGAATTGCGATGGCAGCATCTGTACCAGGATATTACACCATGTGGTTGTGTTGAATGGACTGCTTTTAAGAAGTCTCTCAAAAAGAGTTCCTTTAGTGATAGTGACTTCATGTCTTTTATCTTCTTATTCTGACTTCATCCCACTGTGCTTATTCAGCTAGGGACATTTGTGTTTTATTTTCTTAAAAAATACATCTCTGGGTAGTTTGGTAACCCTGAATACCTGATCTTTTCCATGTATACTTCTCTGTTACTGCTTGTATTTCATTGCAAGGATAGAAATCCCAAACATGCATGTTTTGTCTGACATCCTTGGTTCCTTCTTACACAGCCAGCACCATGTGCATATTACTCTTCAGGTGCTGCTCTGATCATTTTGTCCTTTCACTGTCTCCATCTCCATTACTGGATTTGTACAACTAAAGAGGTGCTTGTTCTTTGCTGATAATTTAAGTCTGGCACTAGTCCCTCTGTCTCTCAGCTGAATGAGGAAGAATTTATATTAAATGATCATAAGCATATGAAAATGTTTAGAGAAGAGCAAGTTCTAAAGTAAATGATATGTAATGGCAAATCTGCCCTTCTTGGCTGGCATGTTAAAAGTGCTTGGCTTTAGGAAGCAAATACGTTATTTGTTTTGGATTGAATTGTTTCCACAGCTGGTGTCAGTCCTTATAGCATTAAGGGACCTGTTGCATTATTAACAAAACCTGTGTTGTGCCAATGGACTGGTAAGCCTTAAATTTTGAAGGATAGGCAAAATAGAGGCTGAGGATCTGAACAGTAAGACTCCTCACTTATCCAGTCTCTCTGCAGTAATGTCAATCTGCATGTCCTTGCTATGGAGATAATGTTGGTAATATGGACTTGCACAAAACAAATATTTTATATTCTGTATCTTCATAAAATTTACTGACAAAAGCTCAGTTTTCTTTAGTTTAGAGGATTCTGTTTTATGACTAAGTAATTATTTCAACTTCATTATACTTACGTGCACATTTCTGAAAGTGAAGTTACTCTGTCTTTGGTTTAGACTACCTGCTTTTGGTTTAGTATTTGGGTTAGTATTAAGATGGTGGTGGTCCTTTCTTTTGGCACAAGGACAAAAGCCCAATGCAGATTCTTTACAAGGTCAGTCAGGGGTTAAAAACCAGCAAGTGGTACATGTTCAGCACTGCAGTTCAACTTTTCTTGATCAGGCAGTTGCAGGAAAAATGCCATTCTTTTGCTTTAATAATAACCAGAAAATCTCCCTACAGACAGACCAATGCGTCTGGAAGTTGCTGCATGCTTTTTTAGACATAGCCAACATAAAGCATTCAACAAAAAGAAATGTTTTATTTTAATGACTATAACATGCTTAGGAAACATTTCTTTACCTTCTCCTCACAAACCCTTACTATGTTTGAACACATACCATTCCAGCTTCTGCTCAACCTATGGCTTTGGTTCTTCCACTGGCAAAAAAGTGTCATCCACTGGCTGCTTATGGGCTTCTAAAAGGGGACTGTCTGTCCTTACAAGTGCTCCAGTACTGAGCTATTTCTCATGTTTGCCTCAGCACAGGCACATTGTTTTTCCCCTCTCTTCTTCCTCTTTTTCCTCTCTTATTTTTTTTTTTTCTTATAAAGAAAAAAAAAAAAAAAAAAAGAAAAAGCTGGAAATTTTCAACAAACCAGATGTGCTTTGCAAAGCCTACAACATTCTCCAACCTCAATGGGCTCTCTGTGCTTGTTGAATCACAAGCTTTTTCTTACCATGGAAACCTACTATAACCCCAAATTAAAGGAAGAGAGGGACCAAGACATCTGATTATCCTGTACTTTTTTTATTTCTCAAAGCAAATTGAAAAAAAAAGTAATGAAAGAGGGAGGACTTTGAAAAATATCCTAATGAGCCCAGGAAGAATTGGTGCGGTTCATAGATTTGTTAATAATAATGAAGCTCTAGTTTTAACAGCTGGAATTGGATATCCTTCTAAATATAGATGTGGATAATTGATTGCCACAAGGTAATCAGAGCCATGTTTCCTCAGCTGGGATTTAAAACAATACAATTTATCTTTTCAAACCTGGGATTTTTTTTTATTTTTTAAAATACCTTTAGTATTAACAAAAGTAATTTCTTCATTCCTTTTATTTATGGAAACAATCCATTACAAAGGTGTGATGCTACCTTCTCAGTAGATCACATTTTTTACAATCCCATGCAGTACTTTTTTTGGCCTTTTTGCTTAAACCAGGACCATTTACAGTTAGTGACCATGGGGAGGAAATGATGTTTTAAACTTAAAGGTCAGGCATCCATATTTGCAGAGGAAGCCTTGTAACTGTACTTATCTTCATGCAGTAAACAGATGGCTTGGTTAAGAACTGATTGAAAACTTCGACTGACTCTTTAAACAGGCTCCGTAGTACAGCTGGTTCTTGTTCTTTTTGTGTTTTTCTCACTTTCAATGCTACTTTATAAGGGAATATATAGATTAGATCAAGGGATAATGTTTTCTCTCATTTCCCATAAGCTGGAAGGTGGGGCAAGAGAAAGCTAAATTCTGCCCTGGAATCCTTCATCAGTTTTTACATGTTTGAACAGATGACAAAAACCTTTTTTTTTACATCAGAAAGAACAAAATGGGGTTGAATTTTGCCTGTGAACATTTTTCCCTGTTTCCTGTGGGGAAATAATGAAAATGCCCAGGCAGAGGAACAGTGACCTCCCATGGTATGAATTTTATTTTCCTACTTGAAAAAGGTAACATTTGCTCTAGATGAAGTTTTACAACATACTTAAATGCTGATAGGTATGAACTTAGATTGCTAGAGTGTTCTATTTTGTGCTTGGTTTATAACAAACTTGTTTTTAAGACATTTTGGATATTCCTAGAAGAACAAATTCTGCTCAATCAGACATTGCCATTCCTGTGATTATAGAATCATAAAATGGTTTTGGCTGGAAGGTATCTTCCAAGTCCCTTCTGGACCCCACTGCCATGGACAGGGACACTTTCCACTAGACCAGGTTGCTCAAAGCCCCGTCCAACCTGGCCTTAAACACTAAGCCTCTCTAGAGAGGCACAGTGGAGGCCAATGCCTGGGCAAGACTGACGAGGTGGGTAGGAAAATTGTCCATCCCCAGTCTTTCTCACAACAGCTCCTCTCAAACAGGGTGTTGGTCATCATGGAGAAAGGAGTTCAGACTCTGCACATGCATTTAATAAGCTTAGCACATATAGTAACTGTTTTGAAGAACAGAAAGGCAGTAAAAGCCAAAATCCATTTAAGAAAATAGTAACTAATGGCAGAATGCTATAAAGCACACAGAAATACTGTACTCCAGGTGCCAGTTACAGGCTGCTCACTTCAGTCATTCATTTTGGGGGATTGGTATTTTCTGTCAGCCACTGGGGTTAATGAATAAGGAATGGATCAGGATGGAGACTGAGGAAGTCAAGACAATGTGCACTACAAAGGGCATGCGCTGGCACCACAGTCGGCTATCAGGAACAGCCCTTTGTTAAATGAATTACAAGCTACGTCTGGTAACTTAGAACTGCAGATGCTTCAGGCCAAGTTGGCATCTAACGTATCAGAAATGTTTATAGTACCTGTATCTCAATTTTGGGGCTGCCAGAGTCATTGTTGAAGTCCTGGGAGAATTCTTTAAGATCAGGTAGGCACAAGGAGTGCTGAGCACAGCCCTGCCTGAAATTGGCTGGGCTCTTTCTATTGACTATTCTGAATCTGTCCCATAAAGAAACAGACATTTATTTGAACTGCCTCAGTATAGGTTTGGAGTCTTCATAACAGCAAACTCAAGATTACTTCTCTGGGGAAGACAATTCATGTTGCATGGCTACAATAGTATAATTCATCATACACTGGCTCCTCTGGCAATAGCACACAGCACAGACAGTTGGAAATTTTTATCATGGCTGTTTTGACTCCTCCTCATAGAGGCCCGTTCCTGCCGTTTCTAGAGCTTGCCACTGTTTAACATTTCATTAGCAAGCACAGCAGTGAGCGTATGTGCTGCTGTCCCATTTTCCCTCTCCCTGCTAAAATGGCTTTTTAAAATAAACAACTGTCTAAACGATTTGCTTTGGCAAGAGGATGAATTCAGTGGAAAGTTTGGCAGAGGAAGCAGAGCTGGCACTGAGCTTGTGGACCTGTTCTATCATGGAGAATGGGGGCCCTTACAGTGTGGAAATTAATGTTTTAATGAAAAAAAAAGATATATACAGTCCTGTATTACAGTGGAAAACCTGCTGAAACAGTTTTCCGTCTTGCTTTTGCCCATGTCATCTGTCCCCAAATGACTTCAGGAACAATGGAGTTTCAGCCCTTGTTCCGCACTTATTGCAGCACGTCACAAAATTCTGGGAAGCATTTTGCACGCATGAGGTCTTTCTTAGCTACAGATTTCACAGTTGTGGCAAGAGCAGGTACTGTTTGGCAGGGAATCTGCCCATGGAGCAGCGCAGTGCAGTGATTAGTACAGGATGACACAGATCCTGTGGCAGAGAGCGGAAGAGAGGGCTGGAGTACAGAGCACCTAGGTCTCCGCTGTGCTGCCTCTTACGTTCTGAGTGAAGCACGCAGTGTGGTTTTAGCCACTGTGAGGAGGTAGGAGCCTGGGCTTCATACCAGGGTTGGGAAGGCTGCCTCCAGCAGCTTGCTGACCCTCATCCAGGCACCAGTGCTTGGAAAAAGCACACGTCATAGCAGGACCAGAGCTATGGGGAAATAGAAGTAATAAAATAGAGGGGTCTGTTGCAATTTAACAGTGAAAATACTGTTTACAGTAGCGCACTGAGTTGATGCAGTGCCCTACAGATGTGAGCAACTGATATTTTTTGCTGTTTCTTATACCAGATTAGTGGGCAACACTTGCCTTTCTGTAACAAATGAAGAAAGGAAGGCTTAGAGAGGGAGCATGAGTTCCCAAGCCACATTATGTGCAGAGCTGGCAGCAGACGCTGGAACTCCTGACTTGCTTTCCTCTGCTCAGTCAACTTTTTTTCCAGAGGGGGTAGAGAAAGAGGGAAAATGTTTACTTCAGTGAAGTGCAGACTTCTCTTTTGTAGTTACTTTAATACATCTAGTGCTCAGAGTCTTGCTTTTCATCTTTCACTGCTTCACAGTAAGTGACTGTGAGCTAGTAAGCTATGTTACAGGGCACCAAAGACAGGCTGTTCTCAGCCTCTGATTTGCTGCTGCTTAGAGACCACGGCCCCTTACACTCCTGAGTGTCTCTGGAAGGGTCCCACACTTGCTCCTTTGAGTGGCAGTGGAGAGGCAGTGGCAAAAGCCCCTTTGCCACTGTGACAAGAACTAGCTGGTGTTGGTAGGTGGGTGACAAGGCCACGTGCAGAACATTTGCAGTCAATACCACCCTCTAATGGAGAATTCCATATATGGAGGATCCAAGAGCCCCAGGCAAGGACCCCCACCTTTTCAACCCCCAGTCTTCCTAAGAATCCAGGAAATCCCCGTGGGCATCCTTGGGCTCAAACCAGCTCAATTCCTGCATGCCCCCTCATTCACATTGGCTGTACACAGGAGGGATGAAGGGCACAGAGGCAGTGCATCACTAGTGCATCACTAGGTACAACAACCATCTCCTGTGGGCTGCTCCTAAGCTCAACTTCACAGGAGGTTGACAAGTCTTCCTTCTGGCTGGCAACTCTACTTGCTGCTCTTAATTTACACCTTATCTTCAGTTGTCACAGGAGTTAACCACAAGTGGGAAGAGATTCGAGGTAGCACATCTCCTGTTAGCAATGAGCTTCAAGCGCTCTATATGTTCAATGTGGCAATGCCTGTGCCACAGTCTTTCTCTTGTACTCCTGCTTCTCTGGCTGATTGGCACACTGAGACAGGCATGCCAAGAATATATAGCACATGGAGATGATTTATCTCCTCCTGTGGTATTGACAGCCTGTATTTTTTCTACCGAAGAGCTGGTGTTGGTTGGTTTGGATTACTGTGAGACCACTGCACTTTACTAATATTCAAGCAGCCTATGCGTATGTTATATACAGAGAAAATACATATATACAGATGGGGATGGAGAGAGTATGTACTTGTGTGTGTTTGTGTCTTCGGAGGTTGCAGAGAAAAGGAATTAAACCAGAGAAGTAATCTATTGCTGTTTCCATACTCTGAAGTTCCTCCCTGACATGCTGCTGTAGTGCTTCCTTCAGCTCCTGCCACGTTTGGTAGCTCAAAGCAGCTTGCATTTCTTCCAACACTTTTTCTTTTTTTCCTCCCAGATACTTTGAGTTTCTTTGTTTATTTCTGGCTGAGAATGAAGCCTTTTTAAAGAAAAAAGAATCTATTGCTTCAAACTGCTTTGTGGGCCTGGCAGGGAAAGCAAAGAAGGGAAGATGTTGAATCAGGCTGAGCCAGAAGGAAGCTGCTTTCCCTGGAGATTTGTTCCCCCTGCAGTTGACTGGGAGACATTGTTTATGCTTTACCTGGTACAGGGCCAGAGGGGTTCCTAAGACCTGCTTCCAAACTCATTTTGTGCTTGGGATTGGAGCCTGAACTATTCTTAGTGCCTTTTCCATTCTGCAAGATCACCCACCTAAGGAGAGGGAAGCTAGGCTGTGTTAGTATGAGCTGAGTAAAAACACAGGAGAGTTTGAAGCAGTCTATAGCTTGGGAGAGTCTAGGTTTGGTAAACGTTGAGGTCTGTAAGGATGCTCTGCTGCTCAATGTGGGTGTATGACATGCAGGCAGGGAATGCCAGGGGAGCTGTGTACCAGGGCAGCAGTGCCAGGGGGGAAGTGTTGCTGGTGCTGCCTGTTGTGATATAAAGGTGTGTGACAGAAGCTGTTTGGACAATGAAGCTTTTAGATGTGTACAGTTATATAGGACTTTGGACACATGTGAACATGCTGTTGATAGACTATATGTGCATGTATTTGAGTGCATTTTGGTGAGAAAGGCATGCTTGTGAGTGTGAGAGAGCAAAGAAGAGAGTACAACTACTGCAAGATTGATGTCCAAGACCCAGGGGATGCTGTGAATTTACCATATCCCAATCAGGACAGCTCTGTGACTGAAGTCCTTCCAGTTGGCTGCTTTCACATGTGTTCTGCAGCCTCAACATTTGCCTTTTAAAATAAAGCCATTTGTGATGTATTCATACTCTTTTAAGTCTGCCTGGGAGCCCTGGCTGCTTTCCTTGCCCCACTCTCATGCCATGTCTGTCCATAGTCTCCTCTCTCCCAGGCAACACCCTGACTCAGAGGACTCCAGGGTAATGAATGACACAGCAAAAGGCTCCTGAGAGGACAGAGTGTAATGTTACTGCAAAAAAGCCTTCTAACTCCAGCCATTCAAAAAGTAATTTGAGGGGAATTTGAAAGAGGAAAGGATGGGCTATAACTACTTGTTTCCCCACTAGCTCACTGTCATACATGCCCCTGCTGTCCCACAGCTGCAGCTGAGATGTGGCTAGGCAGTCAACTTCTGAACTTACTCCATCACCCTCAGGCACTGAACATAGGTTTTTTTGTATAAGTGGACAGCTAGTGCTCTCCAGCACCATTGGCCCATGTTGCCTAAAGGATATACAGGAATTCTTCAGGGACACAGGCACCTGCCTTAAGGAAGGGCACTTCTGTTGATGGCGGGGGGCAAGTTTCTGCTCTCACTGCATGAATGCTCAGAGGGTACTGAATTATACGTGTGGTTACTCGTAAGCTTTCCCCGCTGTCTTCACCAAACTGCTTGCCTAATTATTGTTCTTGTGTTTTCTGCCCCCTTGACAGTATGCCAAGGCACTGAAGCATTTTGGGGAGAGTGAGGGCAAGATGCAGCCAGATGAATTTTTTGGCATCTTCGACACTTTCTTACAGTCATTTGCAGAGGCCAAGCAAGATCTGGAGAATATGAGGAAGAAAAAGGAAGAAGAGGAGCGCAGGGCACGTATGGAGGCCATGGTGAGGACCTGGGCACAGGAAGGCTTTTCCTTCCATCGTCTTTTCATGTCTCAAGAGAGAAAGGTTAAGAAAGTCAGTTATAAATGCTCATGTCCTGTCACTGTTTTATGTCCCCCTCCATGCCACGTCTGTTTGGCATCATTCCTTTCTCAAATGATGTCATTTTTCCTGCTGGCTGTCCTGCCAGCTTTCAAGGGCTGTTTGGCTCCTACATTACTCTTTTGGATTCAGATACCAAATCTAGCCCTGCCTGTTCTGACCCACCACTTTGCAGGATGGTGCTGCCCCTGCGCAGTGCCAGATCACCCTGCTTTCACACTGCAGGCTCTGTGCAAAAGCTCTGGGAGCCTGATTCCCCTTGGTCCTGCCAGCTGGTCAGCTTCCACTCAGACTTCATCCCACTCAGACTTCATCCTCACCTGCTGCATGCCTGTCACCTGACAGTGCACAGTGACACAGCAAATGCCCTGGCACCTGCTACAGCCCACACTGTCAGTGTTTCTAGTGCCTTGATAACTGCGGCTGTCTCTCACCTTCACATGGAGAGAGAGATTTTGTGCATTGTTGCTTTTGCTCCTGGAAGACAGACGTGTGTCCCCAGGGGTTCGTGTGAATGAGCTTCTGCCTATAAACTCAGCCTTTCCCGAGGCCTCAGAACAACTCAGCTGTCCCCTGCATCCTTCGCCCCTGCTGTGGCCTCACTGCGGGGAGGTGCTGCTTTAAGTGTTTGCTATGCCAGAAGCACTGGTTTGTATCCTTTAGAAGAGGAGAGAGCTAAAACTCTGGGATGCCAGCAGCTTTACTGATGAGCACAGGGCCAGGACATCCAGTCCTAAGCTAGGACTTACATTTAAGCTTCCTTTAACGGCTACTTGATCTTAAAGGTCTTTTCCAACCTTGTTGATTCTGTAATTCCTCTCAGCCAGCCTGGAAAGTGCAGGAGCCTGCTGCTAAAGTCCTTGGTTGGTTTTGTAGGCCTAATACACCATGAGAGAGGTTGCAGATTGCTTATGGAAAGAGTCTTCCTGCAACATACAATCGCAAGTGACCAGCTTCCTGACAGCTGCATCCATCCGGTGCCATTTCCACTAATCTTGGAGATGAGCAGTGGAAGGGAAAATACGAGCTCCCTGGAACTACCCAAGGGAGATCAAGGGCATCATGTTGACAATTGGACCTATCTAATGATTTGTAAAGTCTACAGTCCTGTTTCATTGTTCTTTGTATTTATAAGCTATTTCTCTTTCCAGAGTTGAGACAATGTGCCTTCATCTTCTCACCACTGCAACACACAGCCTCCATCCAAACATGAGCTGTTTGGTGGATAGGGATTTCGTTCATGTTTTGATACCTCACACGATTTTCATTCTCTAGGATATTTGGGTTGTGGTATTCTGGAGTTTTTCCTTCCTTCTTTTCCTCCTTCTGTGGGACAGCAGCCTTTCTGCCTGTCAATGTAGCTAGCTATGCCTCAAGTGCAAAGCTATTTCACTATACTGTGGTTTGTACAGACACATTCAAACTAACTTTAAACTCACTAGGCTAGGTATTGTCAGCACAGTGGTGCTGCCACACTAATGTTGCTACAAGCCTGGCCCCAGAAGCTGCATAATTACTTATGCCAGCACCACTTGTAAAGTGTCATTTGGCACAGCTACTTTGGCTGGCGCTATCTTACTGTAAAATTAGTGCAAAACAGCAGCAGTATGCACATCCCATGTGTTCTTTTTGCTCCAGGTAACACTTTGTGAGGCAAACGTGTAATGCTACTCATTCCTCATCTCTCCTGCTCTTTTCTTATCTGTGCAGAGGAAGGGAAACCCAGCATAGTTGCCTGTTACCCCTGGCACAGGTGATGGCCTTGTGGATGATCTGGCATCTTGGTGAGCTAATCCTAAAGCTCTGTGTCTTTCTCCACAGCTAAAAGAGCAAAGGGAGAAAGAGAAGCGACAAAAGAAA
This sequence comes from Loriculus beryllinus, assembly GCA_039877255.1. NCBI lineage: Eukaryota > Metazoa > Chordata > Aves > Psittaciformes > Psittacidae > Loriculus > Loriculus beryllinus. The sequence goes on from JBCJKH010044156.1 coordinate 15,016, forward strand.
GCGAAAGCTGGAAGCATCTCTGAAGAGAGTGGGGAGTTTGATGACCTGGTGTCAGCATTAAGGTCGGGTGAAGTCTTTGACAAAGACTTATCCAAGCTCAAGCGTAACCGCAAGCGCTCGGGGAACCAAGGCTTAGAGACAAGCCGGGAGCGGGTGGTGACAAAGCTAAATTATTAATTACAAGAGGAAGAAAAAAATAATCAACCAAAAGAAGGTGACGAAAAAGTGCAAAACAAGGAAGATGAATGTGTGCAATGGCGCCTGACTGACAGCTGCCCCAAAGGATTTCTTTGGTCTTTGGCTAGAGATGTTACCTTTCCATGATCAGCTTTCCTCTCATCCCTCTTCTGTGCTCCTATTTCGAACCATTATAAAAGTGCCTCTGGAGCGAGCAGGGCCCGTGACTGGGCCATGCAGAGCTGACAGATTTGCTTCTGGTAGTCTGTTGTGTCATCAGAGGCCTCACGGTGATGACAGAAAATACTTGAGCCTTGCAGACTGCCTCACAGCTGGAGAAAGATAACCTTCTGTGTGCCAAAGTGAAAACTAGTCACCATCTCCATCTTGCTGACAACAAGCAAGGCTAATTTCAGAGCGGCTCTATGAACACCTATCACATCTTCAAGATCTAGACTGGCCTCCAGGGGCTTATCAAGATGTGGTTCTCAATGTTTCCAATTCCTTTCCAGAACTGGATTTTATAAGCCATTGATTAGCACAGGAAAAAAATGCTTTTGATCTCATGTTCTGTATAGTATTTTTGTGTGGCCTACACCCTCCAAGGCAAGTGATACTCAGAAGGAAGTAACCAAATTCTGGAAGAAGTTGAAATTCAAGAATCAGGATCAACATAAAACACATTGCAAAAGTCTTTTGGATTCTGATTTTCTAGAAGCAGTTTTCTGGAATTTATTGGTGGTTGAGCCTTGAAGCTATGAAATGCAAACATAGGAAAGAAGCTCTGGCTTCTCTTTAGAAAACTAAGCCACTGCCCGGTTGCGATTACAAGTAGATATCTGCAGAGCCTGTTGTCATAGGTGGAGGGTGGGAGAGAAACAGCCGGAACATTTCTTACCTGTTTGTGCAAGATTTCTTAGTGCAGTCCAATGGAAATAAGGAGCTCCGTATTATCATCCACAGGACACAAGCAGCAAAAAGCAGTCACTGGCTGCAAGAAATGAGATTTCCACTTGATGTTAGCTGTAATTTCTGTTGACATGAATTCGTCTTTCTGTCTAACAGGCTGACCTTCACTGCACACACCTTCTCCCACCTAAGAGAATCACGTAACTCAGTAAGTTATGAATGGTGTCAAAGGAGAGCCATGGAGCCCACAGCCTGATTTATTCTGAAGAGATCACTTGAAATGTATCAACAGAAGGTCCCATAATGAAAACTGGGAATTTTTCCAGGAAGACATAGAACTGTGTACACCAAGCAGGCTTTGGAGATGGGTTTTCATAAGAAAAAAACCAAATTTGTATTTAAGCTACATGTATGAAGCACACAGTTGAAAGCAAAGAACACTAAGAGGCCTGAATTCTGAAGTCTGTGTGACTATGGCTCTAGGAAAAGGATTGGACTGTGTGGGCTGTTGTGGGCTGCTTTTTGTATTAAAAAAAAATAATCTTGTCTTCCTTTTAATTATTTTCCCTGGAGAAAGAAAAGAGAAAAAAAAAAAAAAAAAAGAAACTGTGATGGATTCTTCCTTATAGACAGGAAGAAAAGAGAACATTTGAGAAGAGGGACCGACCATCTACAAACTTTGCATCAATAGTCAACAGCACAAAATGCCAAGGAATCCCAGGGAAGTGAAAAGAGCTCTATTTGTCACTTTAGTCATTTGGTTTGATTTTTCTCTGAATGTCACTTAACCTCAGGCTCTGCACCGAGTCTGCAGAACAGAACTTCCTCTGCCATGCACGCTGCCTGATCAGTATTACACACTACCAATATTGGAGAAGCAAACTGTGGTGGTTTCCTGAACACATTGAGAGTAAAATAATTATGTAAACTACGGAAAGAAGAAGAAGAAAAAAAAAGTCATAATTGTTAAACTCTAATGTTTCATTGTTTACTGAATTTTGAGTCTCCCACCCCAGAATTTCCCTATTCATGACATTCCAGACTGCCGCGCCTCTGTATAGTACTCATAGTAAAGAGCTGGTATCTTACAAGAGCTGGGTGCATTCTCCTCCCTTACTATCCCACTCCCCTTCTGGGATTAGCTATTAACAGCAATGCCCATTGCAGCGGACACAAGCACCTTGTAGAAGAAATACTGTATTTCATAAAGGTTTTGAAAGTTTAAGAAACACGCTCACTTTTTAAAGCATTTTTATTTTAAATTACAAAATGGATTTTTAGAAATGTCTTTTGTAAATTATATTAATAAGCTCCTTGCTGCTCCCTAAAGTAGACATGCTATATCCCAGCCCTTTTTGTTTGTCTTGTTTTAAAGCATGCCATATAACCTATGCCACATAAGCCATATGAGAGGTGGTAATATGTGCCAAATTGGTATACAGTTGAGTTTAGATTTGGATAATCCCTGAATTCCAAAGATTATGCTTTTAAGGATTAGAACATTGTAGGTTTTTTCCTCTCTTTGTTCTTCCTGGGTTTAGGACTCGCCCAGAAATTCAGGTGTAGTGCCAAGGTCAGCCCTGGTGCAAGATTATGAGATTCATGGTTCTGTCCAATTTACGACTGCTTGCTGCTCACCAGGTACTTGTTTGGTAAGGCAGACTGTCAGCATGGCAGTGCTGTCAAAGAACACCTCAGGACAAAAACCTTGACTATAAATACCGCATTATCCCCGCCCCAGTATTTGTTAAATCAGGTTTATGCTGTGCTTTTTGAAACTGAAGTCACTTTGCCAGGCCACAGATGTAGCAAATACAGAGAGAATGATAAGCCCTCTGTCCATTTGTGTACATAGTTCAACTCTGATTTCAAGAGATCCTGTATGATGGTACTCAGTGCTCCAGTCGCACTGACAGAGTCAAAGAAAGCTGCTGTAGTTTTGTCACCTCCTTAACTCACATGCAAATAATAAGATTGTGCAACTCCTGTAAATCAGTTGTGGGATACTTACTGGGACAGACAGAAAGCTCAGAGTCATGACCCTTATTCATTACAGCTCAACTTTCTCAGCACCCCAGTGCCCCAGACTCCAGTTTTGAATCTGTGGTGGTGGCTGAAGGCTTCATTCAGTGTGTTGGGAAGTCCTCGCCCTGGCTCTTGGCTCTATGGTGAATGTTCATAGAGAAGCTTGAGAAAAAGCTCAGTTACACACTGAGGCAAGCAGTGATTTCATACAAGTGGTGACAAGTGGAGAGGCCACACAAAATATATATGTATAAATTAATAGGCCTACTGTAGGAGATGAGGATGGTAAGGAAAAAATTGGACCTGTTCTAGGGCCTGGTGTCACATTCTTGCCGAAGCCAAGTTTGTCCTTGCTTCTCAGCTTTTGGGTACAGTGAGTGCATCTATGCTCTGTTCTTCAGCAGCAGTTATGGTACAGTTGCTGAGTGCTGAAGGAGAAAGGAAAATCTTACTTTCTTGTCCTCTACTGCTAGCAGAGCCTGAGCAGGTATAGCAAGAAGTCATGACTTTGTGTAACACAGAGGTGTAATCTCTTTCCTGCACTGAGAGCAGGAGAAAACTTAGGGTCTGCTGTTGTCCATGCATCTGTGCCTAGCACCAGCATTTTAAGTTAAATCACTCTGCCTTTGGAAATAAGTGGTGGAGGAGGAGACCAGAGGAAAAAAAAAGGGTGTAACTGAGGGCTTGTTCTGCTTCCTGCAGAAATGTAGTCATTGCTAGCTTCATGATGAAGTTTTTCACACCTAGAAGAGGAGGTACTTTCTAATTTTCTAGACTTTGACCCTAGAGGCCTAGTGCTCATTCACTTGCCTCTGTGTCTCTGCATTGTTCTTAAGCAGGTTGCATTAGGATGATCCCAGAAAAGACTGAAGAACTCCCTCTTACTGCCTTTGGTCTGGGTCACTCAGTCAGTCTCTGGAAATGCTACAAGGTAAAGTGACTTTAGGGCAGGCCCTTATATGCCCTGCAGCACAGCTATTGTCCTGGCACTGTTTGCCTACAACAGCAGAAATAGGACTAGTGTTCAGGGGTGAGAGACTCCCCACTTAGGAGACAGCCTGGGAGTCCTTCAGAAGCATTTCTGTAATGTGTTTACAATGTCTGAGGAAGGGAAAGGAATTGCAAAGGGACCTGGTAGGAGACTGTGGAGCAGGTAATTATCAGCCCCATTGGCTGAATCTTTCCTCTTCTTTAGGAAAGCTCACACTCTGAGCTGGGTTGCATGGGAGAAGCTTGTGTCAGAAGTTTCTGTGAGGAGAAAGGAGATCAGTTGTACAGTTGATGATGTACATGATGTATGCGGTTTTGTTTCTGGGTTGGTTGTTTTGTTTCTTTTTGTTTGTTTGTTTGGGGCTTAAATGATTTAAATAAAATTAAAAAAAAAAAAGGTTTTAGGAATCTCTAATGGGAACTTGTAAATCTGACACCTCTATTTATTTTGCCTCATTTTAGTTTGCTATGTTTGTATGTATACACTGCCTTACAGCAAAGACTATAGAGACCATGCCAAGGCATTACACCAGCTAGACAGCTGACTTGGGTATTGTGCAGCAAGCTGGGCTAGGCAAGGGGATGCATGTGAGCAGTCTTGGTGTGGGATGGGAGGGCAAGAAATAGCTTCCTTTTTGCTTTGGGCATTATTACTCTTCACCTGGTGATCCTGGTTCTTTCCATAATGCCAGAGAAGCTTCGATAGATGGGCAAAAGTGGTTCATGCCCTGTAACTTCTCACCAGAGTTAACATGCTGGTGAGACAAATAAGGACAGTTCTCCTTTCTTCACATAGGAGATACCTGGTTGCTTGCAATCCAAACCGGTAGCCTCCACTGGCCACCTTCATTTCTGCTATCAGAGATTGAAGAGGCCAAACTGGGTAACACAATTTGACCAACTAAAAATATAGAATTTATATATGTATAAATAAAAAGCTATCTACTATCTACTAAGTAGTAGGCTTGATGACCAGTATCCCCTGAAGTTGTCCAGATTTTATTCACTGTGCCTGCTGAGAAGGACGCCATTAGTCTAGCATGGTGTTTTGACACCTTGTTTCTTGAAGAGAGTCTGGATGCTTCCAAATCAGTCTTCTGTTCCAGGTGGTAATGTAGAATAGATCCACTGTAACCAGCACAAGTTGGTCTGGGTTTACACCAGCATAATTCAAAGCAGCATCTGGATCAAAACTTTCCTTTAAGCAATCCCATCCTTTTACAAGATGTCCCACAGAGCTCATAAAGGGCTTGGTCCTTTCAGCTGTGCACCACTAGAAGCTCTCACCCAAGTGATCTAGAAAAGCCCCTGTGACAAGCTATTCCCCACCACCACCTCCATACTTGCTCTTAAACAGGCATTTTAAAAAACTTTGCAGTTTTTAGGAGAATTGTAAGTGGAAGGCAGGTACCTGAGCAGCTCTGTGCTCAACACCTCCCTTCCAAACCATCCCCATCTTCAGTCTTCTCCTCCCCTGCAAGCCTGCTCACCTTGAAACTCACAGATGACTTTGGAAGGTGCCCCTGCCCACCAAGCTAGAAAGTACAGTGCTGCTTACTGAAGTGAAAGGTCGTTCTGTGCTGCTGTAATGCCTTGGCATATCCTCATTTCTTAGTCAGTTTAAGATTATAAGTGAATTAAATGTACAAATCCTGTAGTGTCCTTTTTATCTGTATCTTTTTATAAGAATATACTGTAATACTAAAAAACAAAAGAAAAAAATTAAAGATATATTGCCCCCACTGTGTCTCAGTAGATTATTTCTTTTTAGTTGCATTTTCTGTGCGTTTTGCCGGAAAGACTTAAAGGTGAGCTGGAGTCTGGATGCACTTTTTTGCTGAACTATAGGTATTTCTCTTTGGTCAGGAGCACACAGCTCCTTAGATGACATCATTGTCACTGCATAGCTGGTGAGGAACTTTACAGGTTGTTCTGGGGGAACAAGCAACATGTTGGAACACAGGCACATCCTCACCACACTTTGCAATGGTAAAGAGCTAACCGTGGAGCCTCTAGGTTACCAGATACACAAGGGCCCTCTTAAAAAGACTATAAAGCACTCCTTCATTGCTTTTTCAGAACAATGTAGGAGGTCACTTACAGAAAAAATAAATAAAATTTAGACAGTCTTGCTATCTAAGAGTTTATAATCCATGTCTGGACGTAACTAATCCAAGAGAGGAAGGGAGCACATGGCTGCAACACTGGCCATAAGCTCACTTGCTGTCAGGATATTGCTCAGTTAAGAGGTGACTCAAAGGAGGAGGGAGCAGGAGAGGTTTGCTTCAAAGGAAGGAGTTAAATAAGGCTAGCTGAAAATAAGCCAAGAAAACTAGCATGAGAAGTGAATACTTCAGGGGTGTGGGAGGGAAGACGTGAGAGAAGTTGGACACAGGGCAAGCAGGAAGCACACAAAAGCTAGGGCTAATTTGTAGCTGAATCAAGGGATGTGCTGAGGAATTCCTTGCAGCTCAGGGGCAGAACCTTGTTTTCATCTTAGATGCAGCGTATGCAGCTGTTTCATTTACACATGGATCTCCCTGTCTCTGTTAATGCAAATAGTGTGCTGACAAAATTCATCCTTAAGCCACAACTTCTCATGTTTATCTTCAGCCCATCGAAGGGCAATGTTTTAACTGGGAGTTCCCGAGAAGCTCATGCCTAGCTTACAGTGGGAGCCTTGCTGGCTGTGCAGTACATTCTTGCAGTACCTGGGTTCCCAGGAACCACAAAGCAAGCCTCAGCAGGTTGGTTCTGGCTCTCAGGTGGGAAGGGCATTACAGACGAGCAGAAGTAATCAGGGGATAATTGCTTGCACAGGCTGAGGACTAACAGGTAGCAGATGGGAGTCTTAAGTGCTGAGTGGGAAAATTCTTGGTTTATATTTGTTAAAAGGGCTCTTAGTCTCCCTTTGGTTCAGACTTCACTAAAAGTTTGGTTATGAGGTTCTTGCTTTATAGAGGCAAATGGATGTTTCTAAAATCCACATGTGGAGAGGAGACCAAACCATCACTTTTCCTCTTTTCAGAGATGAAACGCAGTGGCATTTGAATTCTGTCTGCTTTGAAAAACAAGAGAGGTGTCTTGCCTCACTTCTATCAAGATTTTCCTGTCTTTAATATTCTGACTGGGGTTGAAGCATGCAGTGAGGGACTGGTGTTATGCCCTGTGTTTTGGGTCCAGCGCAGAAGCCTTCCATCTTCCCGCTTGGCATCTTCCCTGTGGTCAGCGTCATTGGTGCACAGAAGCAAAGTAAGTACCTCATGGCTTTTTCTGAGCAAAACCTCAGTGTCCCTGAATGACTGGGATTGATGAGGAGAGTAAGGGGAGCTCTTTGCTCTTGTTGGGAAGAGCTGAGCATCTGTTATTCATTGGTTTTTGCTTTCTTTAACCTTTAGCATCTGTTTAAACAAAGATGACTTTTATCTCTGCCATAGCAGATATGGAGCTTTCTGGGAGAAATCTGCTTGGCCCTTTGGAGATTTCCACTCCTACGTGTCCTGGGTTCAGCTATAGCAGTCATTTTTCTCCTTCTTAGTAGCTGGCACAGTGCTGTGGTTTTTAACTTTCAGCCTGAGAACAACACTGATAACACTGATGTTTTTAGTTGTTGCTCAGTAATGTTTACTCTGACCAAGGACTTTCTGAGTCTCATGCTCTGCCAGGGAGGAGG
>JBCJKH010044160.1:0-11554 GCA_039877255.1 Loriculus beryllinus
AGCAAGCTGCTCCAGTGGAAGGGGTCCCTGCCCGTGGCAGGGGTTGGGACTGGATGAGCTTTAAGGTCCTTTAACACAAACCGTTCTGTGATTTTAATCCTCATAATAATGTGATACTGTTCTAACAGTTCAGCATTTACAAAGTTGCCTGTGGCTTTCTGGAGGCTGAACGCTACCCACTTCAGGGCTTCAGGGTACCACTGCTCTGGTGGGGATTGGCAGCACGTTCTGAGGCAACCTCCCAAGCAATATGGCCTGTGCAGTGACATGCTAGAGACCTGGACCAGCCTTACAGCAGGCTCATTTGATGGTATTTGGATGAAACCAAGCTGAAAGATGATTCCAGGTACGCACCAGCGCACTGCAGCAGCTGTGTTGTCATGTGGGGCCTTTGCACAGGCTGTTTCACGTTACAAGTTTGTTCCTTTTGCATCCAGTACCCGCCAGCATTGATCTGGGCAGGCGTGCCAAGCCTTATCCAAGACAAAGGCCGGACCAATTTCAAATACTTTTGGCAGACTACAACTTATGCATAAAATCCCACCTAAACTGAAGCCCGAAGTGCCAACTAGTCCAAGGGCTGGTAGCTCTGTGTTTCTTTGGTGGCTCCAGCAGTCCATTTGCACTGGCAGTAGGACAGCAGCAGAGGTTGTGCTCCTGCCAGGATTGCCAGCTCGGTCAGTGCTGCCTACCAGCAGCCAGACCCTGGATCCTGCTGTGGCTCCCTGCTGCTGCCTGCACAGGCAGGCAGGCTGCAACACGATTATTGACAGCAGTGTTACAGGGCTTAGCTACAGCAGACTGCATGGGGATTGTCACTGTTCCCTGCCCTGACGCCTTCATGTCCCTCTGCTGACTTCCATCCAGAAAGGGGCACAACTCCCTGACTGGCATTCAATGTCTCCCTGTCCCTGTGCTCCATCCATCCTACTGCTCCGAGCCACCACCCAGCCCAGCACTGATAAGCCCTGTGTGTGTTCCTGGAGTGCACTTAGTAACCCTGAAGTACCTGAGGGAAGTTCATGGAAGGGAATACTAGAGGGGTGCATAGAAGGGAATACCATGATTTCAGCCAGAATAACAAGAACAACCACTTTTCATGCCGATTTAGACCAGTTTATTGAACTAGGCATTGTAGGCGTTGAACTAGGCATTCACACTAGGCTTGCTGCCCTGAAAGGCAGAAGGCACAATCCAGAAGTCTGCCCGCATGTTTGCCTGGCTCCTTGGCTCCCATTGACTCAGGACCTGGGCTGGAGACCTCAGGACTGGGCTCCAGCCCAGTGTTCAGTGTTCTGTGCTCTGAACACTAAATCCTGCCTTCATCACACTGACCAGCGAGAAACCTGCAGTTCCTGCTTGCTGTGAGCTCAGAGCAAGGTGAAAGAAGGGGAAACGGAGCTGCAAATCAGTGCATGGTAACCGCCATGCCACTGTTTAAAGAGAAGTTTTTACATACCTGGAAATAGCCTGTGCATTCACCATCACAGAGGCCTTGAGAGTTCCTTGTTTGCTTTGTAGATTTATTGTGACCCTTACTGATGCTTCAGGACAAGACAATCCTCAGGCGAACTTCTGAGTTCCTATTGAGGAACTTACCCAGCCTCCTACACAACCAATGCAGAAGCAAAGAAGTAATTTGGGTTTTCTGCTCCAGTACTGTCTTTTCTGCATATTCCTTTTACACCTCGATAGCAGACCGGTTCTAGAAGATGTCCTTCAGGCTTCCTGCTGACAAAACTGAAAGATGACTTCTTATGCTTTTAAACCTGTTTTCAAGTTGTGTGTTAAACTGTTTTTACACAAGTAGCTTTACAGTTCACTTATGATCTTCCTGCTTTCCTCATCAGAACCCAAGTCCAACTTTCTGCAGAATGCCATCTTGCTTCTTACAGCCTCCCTTGTCCTGTCTTTTAGCCCTGTTTGATTTTTTTAGCTTCTTTTTTCTTTAGCCACCCTTGATCTTCCTACATACTTTGACAGAGGATATGCATTTGGTCAGAGCTTGCAATGTGATGTCTTTCAGTTGGCTCCATACTGCATAAACCCCTTTTGCCCTTTTAGCTACCCCTTTCAGCTTTTTTCAAGAGGCTTTCTCACTGTTACGGAGTTCCCCTTTCCAAAATTAAGAACAGGAGATTTCTTTAGCTTTTGCAGCTCTGATCAGCGTGGTGACTCTTAAGTATGTAATGGTCACTGATTCAGAGACTGAGCAGCCAAGTCCTCTTCTCTGCCTTCAGTCAAGAATTGCTTCTCCTTTCTTGGCTTCCCTGACCAGCTGCTCGATAAGAAGTTGCTAACAATATCTGACCCTTCAGCCTCAGACGTAACAGCTATGTGGTCTACATTGAGACACTGGGCATTTCCCACTGCAGTTGTGGTTTCTGCCACTGAGCCTCCCTTGTCTTCATCTCTCTTCAGTTAGAGCTGATGGAGTGAAACCTGTGTTATAAGGCAGTAGACTTGCAATTATTTCTGTGTTGAGAAGTCACCAAAACTGTTAAGTATCCCTTGTGATAGGTGAGGAAACATATTTTCTGGTTTATAATGCCATGTTGAACATCTGTCCTAGAATGGAGTGCACCAGACCCCAAAGGTGCCTGCTTTTCTCTGTGGACAAGAGAGGGAGTCCAGACAACTTACTCAAATGTAAGCATCTGCTTTTGCATAGACAAATCCTGCCTGTAGCTCCCCGAAAGTTATTCTTGGTTTATTTATGTGTATTATTTACACACCCAGTATGGCATTTGCAGGTTTTGTCACTATGTGACCTAGCACTAAAGGTGCATCCCTCTGACCCTGCTGCCGGGAACAGCTCTAGGCAGTTTTGGGGACAGGACTCCATGCAGTGTTTCATGCAAGGCCAGGAACTAGCAACACTTCACCCACACATGTGACTTCTGAGACTCTTCTGACTTGCCTTTCTCTTCTCACATCCTCTGTTTTTGAAGAGAGAGAATCGCTACCGTGTGGGCATCCATCACGCGCTTGAGACCTGTACAGCAGCACACACCACGCGAGCACTGTGGAGGAAAAGGCAAATAAAAGACATGTTGGCAACTGAACAGCAGATGAAACTACTCATTTTTCTTTTGTGCTTTTTCTGGCTTCACTTTAGTAGTAGTCTTAGCTTTGACTGCTTTTCCGCATTACAACTTCTTTTAAAGAACCAAAACTAGAAGAAAGAAGTAACTAAAAGAAAAAAACCTTGCTGCTGACAGTCAGTTTGTCTGACTGCAGTGGACTGAAACTTTTAATGTGTATTTTATCTGTTTAATAAAAGTCTCCATTTACTTTGGTGCCTGCACTCATCCCTTTACTGTCAGGGACCAGCTAGGCAGCTGTAGCTAAGCCAAAGATTTTATTGAAGTAAAGATGAACAGAGTCAATGAGAATCCTAAACCAACCAATAGAGTTACACCCTCATGTTCCCAAATTAATAAGCACTATATGTTTCATTGCAATCAATACTGAATTTGAGACATAAATCAATTTTTACCCAGGACAAAATGTAAGATTAACCAAGCACAAACATCTTCTACAGATCGATAATCCACTCGTCCCAAAAGTTATATAAAATAAGGCCAAAGGACACTTCAAATGCATAACAGGAAAATGTGTTTTGTAATATTTTGCCACAAAACAATGATGTATCAATACTATTTGTCGTATATGCCATGACTATGGGCACACACAGAATCCCAATTCCCTTGCCCATGAACTCATGATTGTGGGGCAGCTGCACAGCCAGATGAACCAGGCTGAGGGTTGGATGCATCCAAAGCCCGCATCCTGCCTGCTTCTGGTTTAACAGGAGGCGTCACAGCAGATTTCACATGGCAGCGAGGGCAGCCTGACTGCGCCATCACCATGCTGCCACCCTGCTGACTCCAGAGACAGCAGTGCCGAAGAGCAGCACAATCACTGCCCCTTCAGTAAGTTTTCATGCGTTAGAGATGAATGAATCAGGAAGTAAAATGCCTTGGGCCTGAAGAGCATGACTGTGAGATCTGTGAGAGCACTGAGATCCTGTGTTGGAATCTCCTAATGTTCAAATCTGTAGTACATTCTAGCACAAAGGAATAAGAAAGCAACGTATCTAACCATCTATTTGGGGAAGGCTAGAAGTCAGTCACCTAGGAGTGACTTTGGTGTATTTTGCCTTTCTTAAGGAATACCCTGATCTGCTTCAGGCCAGGTGGGTGATCAAGGAAAACATTCACCAAGTACAACAGATCCTCTCCAACATCAGGAACAGGGTTTCCAGCTCTGCAGGACATTCCTGCAAATAGAATGCAAATACTGGTAGTGAATTTTAAATCTGTGCTTCACCTGCGGTGTGCATTTTGATCCAAGCATTCAACCAAACCACCCGTCAAGCAAGTTGTTCAGAAGATCTTGACAGACTCTTCAACAAATTCCTGTTCCTTTTCCACAAAAGTCCTACAAAGACTTAGCAGACTATATAGAAAGAATGAAACAGTAACTGCAGGGAGAGGGGCAAAACCTCTCAAGGTCACCGACAAAAGCAAGAGCAGCACAAACCCTGTTGGTAATGATGAGCTTCTGCTATTGAACGTATTGCTATTGAACTTCTCGCTCTTGAAAGTAGACCAAGAGTTCTCGAAATGTGTTTCAGACAATTTTTAGTTTAAAAGATGGAGAAAACTATTGAAAATGCTATTTAAAATCTTGATTAGTACAGGAGAACTTGAAGGGGACATTATTAACAGGTAATGAGAGAGAAAGAAATCCACTGACACAGGACATGCTCTATTTATACACACTGGAAGGAAAAGCAAAACAAAAGAAAATCTTAGTACCACCAGAAAAGAGAAGCAAATAAAGGAAGACACACACAGAGAAAAGCTGTACCTTCCTCACTTCAGCCTTCAAACAAGGTCAATTGCCACACAGCCTTTTTAGGAAGACGATAGCAACAGGTAGCAGCAGGAAAGAACAGACTAGGTTGTATTTGGTTATGCAGTTACACTGAGGTGCCTGGACAATGCACTTCCCAGTGTTTAGGCCAGTCAAAAATCATGCCATTTGATGGCTCTACATCGACTAAAGGGAAGGAAAAGTGGCCCTGTGCATGGAAAACTGCTCAGCCCAACTCCGAATTCCAGGCAGGTAACGAACTACTGGCATATAAACCCTTTGAGAATGAGGTCATGTAAAAAGTTACAAACCAGAAAGTCACCATGAATTTGTCAAGAATAGGGGGAACAGATGTTCAGAAGCAAGCACTGGAAGGGATCTGGGGATTACAGGGGATCAGGAAGAGTCTGAACCAACACGGTGAGGCCATTGCAAAGTTGGCAAGTGCCGCGCTGAGGTAGGTTACCTGATTAACCTGCTTATGGGATAGAGGTGTAAGGAAGAACACAAAGTTGGACAGTCCAGAGCAGCCAGAGAAGGAGAAAAGGTTTAGGAATTAAAGCCTATGGGGTCATGACACCTAAGAGAATTTGTTCAGCCAGAAAAATGAAGTTGAACAGGGGAGATGGTAATATTATGCGCAATGGATATGGTAATATTATGTGCAATGACACGGGTTCTAAAAAGATAGTGTAAATTGATGCTTATTAATTGTTCTTTGTGTCTGCTGGACACTGGACAAGGAAACATAAACCCACAATCAAAGTACAGTTTAGATGCTGTGGAAACTTTGTGGTTTAAGGAGAGCTGAGTGCTGCAACCTGCCACCTAGCAAGACTGCAGAACCTCCTTCATTGTAGGTTTTAGAAAGACTGGCTTTTGGGAAGAATAGTCAAATTTCAGAGCAGCAGCTCCTGCTTTAAAACCAAGTGGTTTTGCTCCTGAAGGTGGTATTAATACACTTCTTTTGCTCTCCTTACACAAAATATGGTGGAAACCCTGACCGAAGTCACCGTCAGCTACAACGGCAATAAGAGCGAATGTTCCTTAATCCCTGCACAAGCCCGAGGCTTCACCTTACGGCCTACCTCAGACTGCAGGCCCAGCTCCAGGGAAGATCTCACTCTCCTCAGCTCTGGCCTGACAGACCAAAGGGCACCTCAGAGCCCAACCTGATCCCGAAAATCCCTGCTCAGCCTCTGCTCGGCCCCGGAGGCTGCTCCACTGCGCTCACCCCGCTCCTACCCGGCAGGGCCGGGGCGGACAAAGGCCGCGGGCCCTTGTCGTGCTGAGGCACACGGGGGAGCGGCGGCCCCTTCCAACAGGTACCGCACAGGCGGCAGCGTTGGCCGCCGCGGACCGGCCACCTCCTCCCGCCGCTCGCTCTCGGCGGCGAGGCCGAGCTCCCCGCGGCATGGCGGGCCCCCGGCGCGGCGGGAGGGCCAGTGCCGCCGCTAAGGCGGCCATGTTGTCGTCCTGCGGCCTGTGGTAACTTTCGGGGAAGTTTCTTTCCCGGCCTCTGGGGGGAACGCGGAGAAGGAGGCGGGGGAGAGAAGAACGGGGGGGGGTGTGTGTACAAATCCGCGGCCGCCGGGACAAGACGCGGCCGGGCCGCTCGGAGAGGCGGCGGGCTGGGGCCGTAAAGGGGTGTCCGACCCCGCCGTCGCTCCCGCCGCGGGCCGCGCTGGGTCCGCCGGCGCCGTATTCACCGCGCGCTTTAGGCCGCGGCGCTGCGCAGACAGCGTACCGCCGCCGTCCCTCCGCCCGCCAGCGTCGCTCGCGCCGCGGCTTTCGCCCCGCCCCAACTCGCCTTCGCCCCGCCTCCCCGGGCCGCTGCTCGGCCGCCCATTGGTCGGCGCGGCCGTCAGTCGGCGGCTGGGCCCATCTCGCGCTCCCCATTCATGCAGTTTGGTTGCGTGTTGGTGTATTTTACTGTTTGCAATAAAGAGGGGGGGATTTTTTTTTGTTCAGTTTCTGCTGCAATTAACTCTTGGTCCCTTTTATACATCTTCTTTTTTTTTTTTTTTTTTCCTTTTCCTCTTTTTTTTTGTTCGATTTTGCAGAACGGTTGAAACAGTTTGTGGGTGTTTTTTTTTTTTTTTCCCCCCAGTGGTTACATTTATTTTTTTTTTTTTTTATATCTTATCTAGATCTATATATTTTGCAATCAACTATTAAGGTGCAACTATGCCCAAAAGAAAGGTAAGTACGGAAATAAGGACAAAACAGGGGGAGAGAGAAGGGGAGAGATTAAAGCGGCGTTCGCAGAATTTATCCGCGGGGTTTTGCGCGCGCGCGTGTGCGTGGATTTGGAGTTTTTTTTTTTTTTCCTTTTCTTTTTTTTTTTTTTTTTTTTTTTTTTCCTTTTTCCTTTCCCATGCCTTTCCCAAAACGGAACAGGGGGACAGGGAAGGAGAAGGTGTTGCGGCGGGTGTGGGGCTACCCGGGGCGGGCAAAGGGAGGCCGCGAGTTCACTTCGGGCCGTTTTCGCTGGCGAGGAGGAGGCTGAGCAGTGTCTCCATGCTGGATTACAAACAGCCATGGTGCTGCCGCTGCCCCTGTGGAGAGATCACAGCCCGGCGCGGTTGACTCAGCCGCTTACCCACCGCCCAAACCTTGGTCCTAACCCTCCAGGGCACGTCCGGGGGTATTTTAGGGCAGATCGGGTCCTTCCCCGGGAGGATTTGGGTCTAAACGGTGCTTCTTTCTCCTGCGTTTGCCTTTGTTCTCCTTTTTTTTTTTTTTTTTCCTCCCACTTCTTGTCATACCAGATGGTTGTGCAATGGTAATTTGGAGCCATTAGGCGGCGCAGAATTTGAAACTGTCCTTGAAGGAAAGCGGGGAAGGGATTCACCACCATAATTAGGAACTTCGCCTTCCCCGACCCCACTATTCCCTTTCCTCTCCTCCCCCCACCACCATCCCCATCCTTAACCCTCTTCACTCCTCCCCTCAACCCAGGCCGCCACTACCGCGCCTGAGAGCTCCCGGCCGCCTCACTCGGCCCTTAGGGCTCGCTCCCGACGCCCCGCGGCTGAGGGAGGAGGAGAAGGAGGAGGCGGTGGCGCGGCCTCCCCCACAACCACCGGGCTCCTCGGCTGCCTGCGGGGCTTCGGGCAGGTCCCGCTGCCCCCGGCCCAACCATCGGTTGGGCCGGGTGCAGCGGGACCGGGCCGAAGCCCCTCGGGCGGCCGCGATCGCGTCGGTACCGAGCGTCCGGCATTGTCCTTGCTCGGGGCCGGCGACGACCTTGTTGTGGCAGGTAATTTGGCGGGAACTTTTTAAACGCGGCGACGCCTCGGCGTGGTGACGTAAGCTCGGCGCCCCCGGGGTATTGTGGGAGTTGTAGTCCTGTGGTGAGGGAGGGGGGGGTCCGCCATCGTTCTCCTTGGTTTAGATACCGGTCTCCTTACCCCGTTGGAGCAGGGAAGGGAGCCAGGTATGGGTGCGTTTAGGGTGGTAGTCCAGTCCCCTGCTCACCACTGGGCTCCCTTCAGGGTTGTGAGGGAGCTGACTACAAGGGATGGTGACGCTTTCTCACCTGGGTCTCTTGATTTCCTTGCAGGCTCCAGCTGAAGGCGAGGCAAAGGAGGAGGTAGGAGCTGCTTCTTCCATGCTAGTCCCCATTCCTTGGGTAGTGCTCCACATAAATCATGAGGCCCCCGTGCCTTGTGCATGGGGGGGTTTGGGGTGCCCGTGCCCATCCCTTCACTTGTCACCTGGGGTGGGTTCTGGGTGTCCCCGCTGCAGCCAATGGCTCCACTGGGTCCAGCAGGAACGTGTTCCCTTCAGTCAGTGGCTCAGTGACAAGAGTCTTCATGGCATCACTCCTGCAAGTAAAGAAACTTTATTCCTTACAGTGGGATAAAAGGGAGGTAGAACGGAGTGAAAACTATTGAACAAAGCTGCGCTTTGGGGAAGTCATCACCATAATGGCCATAATTTAAGAAGTTCTGGAATTTGTATAGGGCTTCAAAGCGCCGTTCTAGTCTGGGTTGTAGTTCTGAGGAAGCGCTGCTGTATATGCTCCCTGATTGTTAGTGACATGTCTTTCTTTACACAGCCAAAGAGAAGGTCAGCTAGACTATCCGCTGTAAGTATCTTTATTGACGCTTTTCATATTACAGTCACGCAGGATGCAGAGTTCTAAGGGACAGTTATAGAGAAACTGTTTCATCTTTCCCCCACCAATATTGTGAAAAGGCATGGTTAAAGTATTGCAATATTTAAAAGTAAAAATTCGCATTCTCTGTTTCTAGTCCTTGAGTATCAACACGCTACAGGCTTACTTTAGACATGTGTTAGCTAACATTCAGTCTGGAGGCATGAGTATCCAGAGTCAAGGGATACTGATTTAAAGATGCATTTGTTCTCTGTAGGTCTTCTCCATGCAAATACCTGCTCATAGCTCCATAAATTACCTGCTCTCTTCTTATACTTGTAATTTGCCCAATGAATTTATGGGCCCAGCTGTTGGGTAAACTGAGACCTAGAGGGTGTAAATCTGTCATGTGGGTTCAGCCCAAAGTCACAGCCTTAAACAGGCTCTTGGCAGCCTTTTCTACAGACACTCAGTGCACCCAGCCCTTTTTTAAGCCATCTTGGAAATGCCAAGTTTGCTATTTAAGAGAGGAAGTACTTAATTTTAGTGAAAGCTAAGCTGTGTATTCATACACAGGGCTATGTCCAAATGTTAATACCTTTATTTTTGACACAAACTTGCCATCACAGCAGACAGTGACAGCCAGGCACAGTAATGATCCACATACTACTGCTGTCAGCATCTGTACCGTGAATACCATAAGATAGATGTGGAGACATGGGTTTGGGTAACGAAACACGCTGATCTGTCTCTGATGTTTTCTCCTTTGTAAAATAGAAGGAAGCAGTCAGCTCTAAACTACTTTTTGTTTTATAGATTTCAGAAGTTACCAATGTATTACTAGAAAATGCTTAGCATTTGTCTGACTGTTTCTTGTGTATGTTTTGTGCAGAAACCTGCTCCACCTAAACCGGAGCCAAAGCCCAAAAAGGCAGCACCTAAGGTAAGTGTTCAAGGTCTCTCAAACTGAAGTTGTAGTTCCTCAAGGTGTTTATAGAGGCAAAAACCCCATCCACAACTAGCCGTTTTGTTTCTTCATTATTTCCTTTAAAGATTTAAGATTTAATTATGTGAGTTAAAAGAGCGTGAAAGATGTAAGGGTAATTTTATCCAGTTCCTAGTGAAGGAATGTGGTAAACTGAACAGGTTTTAAATCGGTTGTGATGAGGCTTTACTGCTTGCCTGGCAAGGCCATTCTGAAGTTTCGTGTAATATATTGCTGGGAAAATGATGCTTTGAATAGAGATTGGAGAGTCAGTTAGAGAAAGCATTCAGAAACATGTTTTTAATTACAGTTTCTTGCCATGTTTTCATTGAAAGGCACTTTTTTCAGTTAGTTATCAGTTTATCGGATTTTATTGTGGAGATAAAGTTCTACGTGCCCGTTTTCTTAAGCTGGATATATTTGGAAATGTCAAAAATATTGGCATATCTGACAGTATAGTTAAAAAAGAAACTATTTAAAGCTCATTTTTGCTTTGGAAGAGCAGTTTGAAATTTAAAAGGGGACAGTTGTGCAATCCATGGCGTGTTCCTTATACCCTTTTTCTGCCAAACCCCCCCAGCGATCACAGCTTAGACTGCTTTTTTTTAGGTCTATCAGTCAATATGCAGATTGTATGAGGATTTTGCAGCTGGGAAAAAGCCAAACAAATAAAACCCAAACAACTCAACCCCAAACAAAATCCCCCAGCCCCCACTTTAGTGTTCTTTTTAGCTTGTTCCCATCATACATTTTCCATTGTGGTTTCAGCGGGTCATACGGGTGAGTCACAGGTGCAGTAGATGCTATAGTTACAGAAGGGGTTGATGGGCTGTGGACCAGGAGCTGTACTCTGTATGTTTAAATGCCCTTGCAATAGCATATGGCACATCAGGCTTCCAGGTGATGAAAACTGTTCCACCTCCAAGGCCTTCTATATTGAGCAGCAGAGATGTCGTGAGACACAAGGCGGAGAACCGGGCTTGTAGTTTTGGGGACCCCACATCCCAGTGCTGTGTAAAGCAAGTTTTTCACATTGGCGTCTCTGTGGTGCAGCCGGATTCCTAGATGCCATTCCAGAGAGCAGGGGAATCCAGGAACCCTGCTGCCCTGCATTCCTGTGGCTGTCAAGCTCTGGGTTGCATCTCCCTCTAGTGGCTGCTCCCCCGGGAGGAAGAGAGCCAACCATGAGTGTGCTTGCTCTTCCAGCCCAAGTGGCAGAGAGCTGGCTCGGGAATCTGAAAGACCTCAGCTTCTGCTTGGTGACCTGTGCAGAGGTGCAGAGGTCAGTGCAGTTGCACATAATGCACGTTGTTGGTGTTTTCTATTTTACAGGTTTTTTACGTTCAGTTTTTATGGCAGCATCTCAGGGTTTATACACAGAAGCTGCATTAACTGAATCTTAAAAGTTGTGACAAAAAGCATTCAGAACTCATTTTGTAAGAGGAAGTAGTGGTAAAACAAGGTTAATGGCTTTAAACTGAAAGAGGGTAGATTTGGATTGGACATTAGAAAGAAGCTCTTCCCTGTGAGGGTGCTGAGGCGCTGGCACAGGGTGCCCAGAGAAGCTGTGGCTGCCCCATCCCTGG
>JBCJKH010044166.1:0-10905 GCA_039877255.1 Loriculus beryllinus
GTCCCTAATGAATGGTCCCTTCCCAGCATCCCTATAGGCCCCCTGCAGATACTGGAAGGCTGCTATGAGTGCTCCACGCAGCCTTCTCTTCTCCAGGCTGAACAGCCCCAACTTTCTCAGCCTGTCTTTGTATGGGAGATGCTCCAGACCCTGATCATCCTCATGCCCTGGCTTGCTCCAGCAGCAACATGTCCTTCTTACTTTGAGGACACTAGAACTGCACACAGTAGTTTGCAGTGAGTTGTGCTGGTTTCCAATATGTGTACTATCCACCTGTGGATTTCCTGACCTCCTGACAGACACTGTGACAACTCTGACCCTTCATCTTCCTTTTGGGGCAGTGTGTAGCAGTATCATAAACTGAGGGAATACTCTTGCCTCACCTTTTGTGGCTCTGCAGCTCTGGTCAAGATTTTAGATGTAGCAAACATCACTTCAAGAGCCACCCTCAAGCTACCATGCTTATGTTGTTGGCCTTTCTGCTGCTTTAGTATTACAGAGATGAAATCTTCCCTGTGAGGCTTTCTATTGGATGCATCTCAGCATTAGGCTACTCAAAAGGGGGTCTTTTGTAATTCTGGCATGCAAAATTCAAACTACTGCAAGTAACAATGGATCTATATTTGCATTCCAGTAAGCAAAAAGCTACTAAATCCCCTAACATTGCAGTGGGAAGAGTGGCTCCATTTTGCAGCCATAATGGAGGAAGAGAAGTCTGTTTACCTGCATGTTTTGGGATTATGAGAAAAACTGATATCTACAAAACTAAAATATGTCTACAAGATATGACCCATATCTGTATTTTGAAGCATTATCTTTATAATACAAGCATGAATGTACAGAAGAATGCAAAATTACTTGATCACATTTTTTCCCCC
This sequence comes from Loriculus beryllinus, assembly GCA_039877255.1. NCBI lineage: Eukaryota > Metazoa > Chordata > Aves > Psittaciformes > Psittacidae > Loriculus > Loriculus beryllinus. The sequence continues at coordinate 879 of JBCJKH010044166.1, forward strand.
AAACACCCAGACTTTATCAATGATATGGACACACTCAAAAAAAAAAAATCAAACCAAAACAAATCTACTTTAGACTGGAAGTGTGATAGCTTGCCAGTATTAAAAATAAGGAGTTGGAAATGTCTCACTGAGAAACAAAATGCTAAAGTAAATGAAGGTATCCAAGAAATTTATGAAAATACTATTTTCTGGAAAAATCATATTCATACAGTTGCCAACAAGAAAAAACATCCTCTGACAATACAGGAAGCAGTCTGGATGGCTACAGTGATATATTTAGTTCACACCAACATATAATATCAAGAACCACAAATCAGGCTATTTTACCAAAGAATAATATAATGGTGAGAGTCTTTCTCCTTCACTATAAAGACCACAAAATCAGACTTTTAGGCTACACCACTTGTTTAAAATCTTTCCATCAGTAATACAGAGTTCTTGAAGGCAATTTATTTGGTGTACAAATAGCTGTGTTGCAGATGGCTAGTGACCATTATGTAGAAGGTTTTCACATCAAGTATTGACTACAGAGAGAATCTCGTCAGATAATTCAGATTATGAAACAACCTGTTAGAACGATATGGTCGGGTGGTTGTTATCATACCCATAGACTTAAACTGCAGGTGATTTACATACCAAATCCATCTAATCATGTTGTCAGTATGCAGACACATGTAATTCAGATATACAGAACAGTGCCTAGAAGCCTGAAACCTGACCTGGAGTTGGAAAACTACGTGCTATAAAAATACAGTCCAAGAAAAGATCCCCGACTTCAAAACTTACGATATAAATAAGAAGTGACAACCAATGGTGGAAATTAAGAAGAGGAATAGAGAAAAGGCAAAATTTGATAAAGACCACATGGAAGCAGAGCCATGCACAAAACTTAAGTCCCCTAAATCTAATCACAGCTTTTTGAGCTTTGCAACAAGTTGGTCTTCTAATACAACTGTCTACAAATCTCTAGTCCTTTACACCAGTACAGGTTTTCCACAAGGTCCTGTGCCTATTATCTCTTATCTCACAATACTATCTATTTAATTTCATTATTAGTATACATTATCCTCCTGACCATCCTCTTCCTCAAAGTGGTGTGAGTATGTGGCAGCTAATTATCTTCACTTAGGATTAATAAAAACACCCTAGGAAAGTGATGCAGATTGTATTTCCAAATCACCGTGACTTTTGTGTAGAGTTGTACAATAAATTTCCAATATGCATTTTTAATATTTTCTTCTTGAAATTAAAGCTTCTTCAAAATCAAAACTCTTCTGTGAAATGTAACAGGTTGGCAGCATTGTCAGAAAATTGGTTTTAGCCCCAGGATAGTATTTCTGAGTAAGGCTGTGAACTATTGCTGATGGAAGTATACCCACATGTTTGTGACATATATAATAGAGCTAGATGCAGACTGCTCCTCTGACTTACTCAGATATCCTTACCTTGTAAACAGCTTCTGTTGACTGTTTATTACTAAACAGAATGAGAGACAGATAATGATCCCTGGTTCTGAGGACAAGTGACATGGCCTTATGTCCACATTGTTCAGGGTTATTTCTCTTTAGAGCCAACTAACTACATCGGTACCGTACAGCCCTTGACCTTCTGTCTCCTTTTGGCCTCATTAGCTCTACAGATAAAAATATTACACTTTGTATGTGTTTGTTTTGTTGTTTGTTTGTTCTGTGTTTGTTTGTTTTAATAGAAAACAAGTTCAGTGATGCTGTGGGTTGACTGCAGATCATCACACCAGTATTTTTATAACACAATGTGAAGCCACGAGTTGCATTTCCCTGCATGTGAGGATGCTTGTAAATATAAAACTTGACAGGAAAGTTGGGGAGACTGTGGAACAGGAGGGAGCCAAAGTTTATACAGTGTTTGAGTTTTCCCTTGGAGAGATCTGGTTGAGAAAATCCAAAACAAAGCATTGGAATAAGTTTGCTTTTGTATTTAAGTTTGCACATTTTTATTTACAGAAATCCTATTGAGCTCTTCTGTTAGAATTATTAATATTTTAATAAGGAATTAAGCAATCACAGGTTGGAATATTCAGTAAATTCTCACCACTCGACTAGAAAATCTTTTTCATTGACATACATGTGTATGCAGTGTTGCAGTTGTTAAAAGCTTTAAATGATTTAAAAAGTCACAATTTTAGCCCAGTGTGAAAGATCTTTTAAAATTTAAATTCTGAGTGTCATTTTAATGATCAAAATTAACTGAAGAAAAATAAATTCAGTCAGTCTGTACCAAATGGAAATATGATTCTTTATAGAGAAATGGAACAGGTTATTATTTTTCTGGTTATTGGTGGTAGATGTCTTGGTTGTGTGCTGCATCTCCCTTGTGCTTACAGAGAATGGAAAGGAAGAAAAAAAAGAAACCAAACCCAAACCACTAATAAGTATCCTGTTCCTCAAATCTTGTATTCCAAATGCAATAATGTCTGTAATTGAAGAAATCTACCCTGCACTATGTCCAACAACAATCAGAGGTTACCAAGGCCAGATTGGATGGGGCTTTTAGCAACCTGGTCTAGTGGAAGGTCATGGTAAAGAGGTTGGAACAAGATGACCATTAAAGTCCCTTCCAACTAACTAAAATCATTCTATGATCTACATTTGGATAATCACCCCTGAAAACAGAATAGAAATCTCTAGTTTAGGAGGAGTGCAACTTCCACACCAGTCATGTCTGACAAAACCCTGTGAAATTTTTCCTGGGTACAGAAGAACTCTGAAGTACACCAAAGCAGACCACTCTCTTAATCACATTCTCACCATTAAGCATGAGTTTAAGCATGAACTGAAGTAATGCAGCCACTTCTCCCAAAGTCAGTCAGAACCATGAAGGGAAAGGCTGAGGAAAATTAATTTATTGAGTGTTGGTATTCTCCATTAGGCTCAGGAAATGCCCTGACCATAAAATAGCGAAGGCTAAGGGAATATCCAGGCTTTGCTCTTTCTCTTCTCAGGGTCTGCTTATGCCCATTTAGGAAAAAGAACTTGGTTTAGACAGATTCCTGATCTGAAACAGGTCTTTTGCATCTTTATGTTCTGAAGAGCTACCTTATGACAAGTAGTTCAGTAAACTGCTCTTAAGCTGTTAACCAAAAGTGTTAGAGCTGGTATGAAAAGTGGTAAAGCAACTCAAAACAAAAAATAATGACAGAAAAATGCAGCATTGCTGTTACGGATTTCTTAACAACCAGTATCTTGGGATGTGTAGGAGCTATGTTCCCCCCACTTCTTCAAGTCAACAATGGCAGTCTATACAACAATGTATATAATAGCAATACAGTATTTGAAAATGTTTCTGTTAAGAGACAAAGCTTCTTGAAGGGAGATAGGAAGTTTTATTTGTCTTGGGCATTGGAAAGCCAGCACAACTTTATTATACTCAATGATTCACCACGAAAAAAATGGGAACTATTGTCTCCAAAACCTTCAGAAGATTATAATTAAAGGAGATAGGCTTGAAAGAGGATTTCACATTTCTTTTATAGCAAGTGCTGTCAATTGGGGAGGTTACAGTACTTTCCTATAGAACCAAAGCTGCTCCCAGACACATAATACTCAGTGATTTAAAAGCCCACACCCACAGCTTTCCCTCTTGCATCATAAATTGATTGATGATGACAAGTGAATAAGATTAAGACCTCATGGGGACAACCTTCAGCTTAAATAAATAATAAAACTATTTATCCTCCTCCAGTTCTTCCAACTTCTTCCAGAAGAATATAAAGTGCCCTAAAATCCAGCTAGCCAAAAAAATAATCCAAGCTTCAAGCTGGAAGCTGTCAGATCCAAAGAGACCTCTCCGCTTGCACTTTGAACATACCTTATTTGTTCCCAAAGCCAAAGACATATTTGCACTTCATTTGCTCAAACAATTCAAATATTTATCTCACTCATTCAATTTTGGATGAGAAATGTTTCACATATTTTCAGGAATGATTTTTTTTTTCTTTCCCACAAAGATATCATGCAAAAACCAAGTGATTTCTGAACAAGTTTGCAGTGGGATTTTTCAAATGTTCATTCCATTACATGGTAAAAGCACTAGTTGCACATGAATATTGTGTTCAAGCTATGACCAAAAGATTTCTTAGTAATGAAGCTTACTTATCCGTAGTATTCCCAACCTGAGCCTCTCATGATAAAATCACAGTCTTTAATGTAAGCTTTGTTTAGACATTTCTCCAGCGAGTGGTAAAATCTTAACCCAACGACCAGAGGACAGGAAGATTTTTTGCTGTGTTCTGAAGTGTATACTTATACCTGACATGATATCTACAATGAATAAAATAGAAAAACAAATCCAAAGAGATTACTTTTCTGATGTTTGAAGAGAGGGTGAAAGGAATGGCAGGCTAAGATCTTCTACCTGGCCCTAGGATCAGCTCATCTTAGAAAGCTGTTATCTGCACAGATAAATGGAGCCGGGCAGGCCGAGCAAGCAAGTGGATGGGATTGTGACTGGAATACTGGGTAGCCTTCGGAGATTGAAGTCTCAAATCAGGTAGCTAGGTGTGCTCACAAAAGTTCAAGTATTTATCAGTGAAAAAACATATAGTATAGAGTGGCAAGAATGGAATAATTGTATTTTGAATTACAAGTTTAGTAGTGTTCAATCTTACCATCAAAGGCTGTCTAGACAGAAATACTAGCAGAGGCAGAGAATCCCACCTCTATTATGGTAACAAAACAGCTATATCAGAAAATAAGTGAAAAAAAAACCATGTTAAAGAAGAGGTACTGAAGAAACTACATGAGGTCACCAAATCCTAGAAGATAGGAGACTTCAGCACCACTGGGGATGATAAGCATCAATGGCCTTACTTTTATGAGGCCTGTGAGTACACAAGATCAGTGCAGGACACTACAAAGAGAGTAGTCAGAGCCTTGTGAGTTAGATAATTCAGTGCCAAGTTATGGAAATCATAAGATTTTGAAGATTATAAGATGACAGACTTTAAAAAATCTGTTGCATTTCTAACAGTGAATCTTGAAAACCAGAAAGGCAGCAATTTATTTATACCACTTTATCCTATGTGCGTTAATGCATTCTTACCTTTGTTGATGACTGCTATGCTTTGGTGGATGAATGAGACTGAAACTAAAGTTTTGCTGGCACACACATGCTAAAAAAGCTCTGGGTTTATTCACAGACCTGCTCTGATCTATGGATCATTGCCTCTTCAGTTTCCTTTGTACATGGCCGAGTCATAATTGGTGAGGTAGCTCCTGGAAGCAAACTGTTATCCCATTTTTCAACTAACACTGACTTAATCTTACAAGACTCCCAATTTTTTAAAACTGTGAGGCACAGGCGCTTTCCCCACACACTTTTACTTTTGAGGAATCTGAGTTCACTTTTATCCCCTGGGAACAGAATGGAGACCTGCAAATTCGTTTTAGAAAGATATTTATTCAAACAACTGTAAGGATATCATAATATCATAATTACAGTTGATCGTTAAAGAATCATTATTTCCACCTTGGGTTTAATTTGTGTTGGTGACTGAGAGAAATGTCCTTTCTTTGCTTTTGTCCTTGCCCTTGAAATGTGATAACCATGATAGACAACGTTGGAGAAACATTGGCATGCAATAGCTGATAGTCCTGTCCCCCTTTTACATATGCATCCTGTGTACCACCCTATTCTCATCCTTTGAAAGGACTTGTTGTTCTGCAATTTAAGCAAAGGCACTGTCATTTCATAAAATACATTTTCTAAGAACTGACAGTGGCATTTAATCCTGTGCTGATTTATGTTAGATTTATGCAGAAAAAAATACTTTTGTATACTTCCTGAATAATTGTGGCTACAATTACTAAGCTTTTGGCTTTTACAGCATTTACAAAAGATTGATTTTTGACCATTCTTTCTTCAGCTGGGTTTAGCCTCTGCCGTGATACAAACAGCCTGTGACCTGACAGAATATTTATCCATTCACCAGGCTATTCCCTTGGGCTGAATAATTCTTTCAGTCTTAAGAACAAACAAGTCTCTAATGTTTTGTTTAGTAAATCACTTAAGAGGAGGTCACCATGAATGTATGTCCAGGTTAAATTATACTTATTATTAAGTAAGTATAGACAAGCCCTCTTGTACACAATCCTAATTTGGATGAAGAGCTTGCCATCAGGAGTCATTGCACGCATAATAGGAATCTTCCACATAGAGCCATATCCCTGTTTTAAATGCAGGGAGTTGCAAAGACCGGTAGGCTTTTAGAGTGTGATACTCTTGACAGATGAATTTGCACAGCTCTGTATAAACTGAGGTCAGAAATTCATTCTCAGATAATTTCACAAAGTGGAGAGTATTATTTTTGCTTATACAGCGTGTAGCTCTGAGTGCTTTTATACTTATGAAAATTATCTTTTAAAATAAGATAATTTGCCTGATGCAATTAATCTTGATATCAGAGCACTACACACAGAGGTCTGGTTAACAAGTGACAACATCTTTTTCAGCCATCATGCTACCTTAACAGTGTGTACTGTTAAAAAAATAATACTATTCATCAATTTATCTGGAAAGAAAAGGAAATTATTGTCTCCCTTTTAAAGCTGGAGGTACAGATACAGTACAAGAGCTTGTACCATGATGTAAAGAATCTGTAGAGCTGCAGACATATGAAACCAAGGTTTCTTATTCTAGGTCTAGCACCTTAAATATGCTACCATTACTTTCACCAAATTAACACCAAAAAGCTCTCAACAAAATCTACCCTTTGTGGCAGCTCTTTGGAATTTTTTTACATCCAGGATTATCTTTTCTTAACCTTTTCTTTCTTTATTTTTATTTCATGTTCTGTTTTTATTAGCTGTCAAAATCCAAGAGAGAGAACTCACATGTGTGTGCATCTTTACACAATCAGGAGAATACAAAAATTAGTCTCATCTGTCACAGTTTGGAGTAAAGAGTATTTTAAACAGCAACATAACTCAGCATTAATATAAGTGTTAATTAGATTAGTTTGGTAATAAAATACCTATCAAAACCTTTGTCAATATTCCTTGAACAAATTCTGTAAATCCAAACCCATGAGTTAACTGGTTAGAATTAAATGACAGATAAAATAATGGTCAACCGAACAACACAAAACCTCTCTACTGCAAGGTGTGATTGCTGTTTCGGTAATAGATATTAATGTCTTACTTTTTGTAAGCTCAAGGAGAGACCCGTCCTTTATTTCTCTCCCAGACGTGGGCTTGGCTAAGGTAAAGCAAAACAGCATGTCACAAAATAAGGCCTCTTGCCCCCCGATAAAATGAATTTTGTTCCAATTCTTGTCAGAAAAATGATAAAATTTGAGAAAACATGACCAAATGTGTCAGGTTCTGTGCTTTCCTGCTTTGTCAGTTCATTGAAATAACAATGCCACAGCTGCTTGCATCTTGTTTCTTCCCTTATATCTCCACTGACACGTTCAGGGCTTCACCTCTGCAGCTGTTAACATAAAGAAGCGAGGGATGACCTCAGAAAGCAATGTAAAGAGGCAGCAGGAGCAACACTGTGCAGTCCTCAGGGTGCTCGGTAGCTAGGCAGCTGGTGCAAGCCTGTGTTTTTACTGTCTCGCCCTTTCCACAGAGCTCCTTTCTCTTTTGTTGACTTTTCTCTCCCTTTTCCATCAAGCTCTCTCTCTTTGCTAAGACCTTGAATTCACCACATATGCATTTGCTTAACTTACAAGCAGTCCTACTTCCCAGTAATTTACACTAGCAACATGTTCCCATGTTTGTCTTTGAAATCAGGCATTTTTCTCTTAATTTTCTCTTGTTTATCTTCCTTATTTTTTTTAAATTATTTTTCTAATTTTTGAGTTTAGTCCCTAATTTTTGTCCCATACACAAGTACTGGACATGCTTCTTTCCCTTTATGACCTGCTTCCCTGACATACTGTAGAGTCCTGAGATTTGTCTGATCTCTGTTATCCTTTGCTTGTACCACCTTTCCCTGTGATAGCAATTTATGTGACCACACTACATACCCGTATCTTTTAACCCAGCTTCCCTGATCAGGTTGCAGTTTTTTGGAGTGCAGAAAGGAAGGGTGCTTCCTGATTTTACAGATCAGTCCTGATCTGTAAGATCATGAAGAAGCACACTTGTCACTCATATTTTCCTGACATTCCTACGAAAGATTTATTTTTCTGTAACCAATCTTTATATGTCGGGGCTGAAGTATTAGCATTAGGAATAAAGTATTATTAACTACATACACAGTATTGTAACATTTTTTTCATCTTTTAATATATTTTTTTTTGCATTTTCCCTGTCAAAGTATGCATAAGAAAGAAGGAAATAAACCAAAGATCAGAATTTGCTATTTTTTTGTTGTTTGTTTTGCTTTTTTTTTTTTTTCCTTTGTTTTGGAACCATCTTTCTATTTAAAATTTAAGAGTTGAGGATGCTTTTTGGTGGTGGGTTTTGATCCTTAGGGTACATGAATTGCAGTGCAAGAACCCCCTTCACCAATTCTGTGCTGTAACACTGACTGAATGAACGTCAGTTGCTGAAATTGTCAGTTGCTTGTCATGCTGCTCCTCAATTCTTGCAAATTCAAATGAAGAAACAGGGTGGAGATTGCAGATCTCACCAATAGAAATATTTTAGTTCTAACAGAATGCTTCAGAGAAGCAGCATTATCATCCTTGCTTCTGTAAAATCCCTCACCCCAAGTACTCTTTAGAGTTGATCACATTCCAGAATAACTTTTCTTATGGGAGAGCAATTAGGCTCCTGTACTTCAACCCTTTTTGCTCAAAGAGCTCATCACTATGAGTTCTGTCCAGCATTTTCTTACTGTGACCATTTTTCAAGCTGAAATTCTATGAAGTGTGTTGAAATGGGTCAGTGGGCTATGTAGAATATAGGTGCAAGCTGATAGGATGTTATTTAAACCGGCTGATTCCGCTTTGTGGTGTGTGAGTAATTTTGGCTGGATGTCAGCCTTAAGAGGAGCTTGACAACACAAAATATCAAATGCTTATATATTTAGGCAATATAGATTTCTGTACTCATTCTCTAGAGTGGGATTAGGGATCCTTAAACCAAAAGGCTCCTTTTCAGAGGCCTGTGTTTTAAGAATTTCACACTTACAATCTTTTCAAAAGGAATGTACTATATATGTATATTACCTGCCTTCAAGAGCATCAGTCAATATCCAGTGCACCAAATGTTCATAAAGGAACAGACCTCATCTGAAGGTTCATAAAAAGGTCTAGCTCATCTGGGCAATGCCAATCATGGTACTTGCCAATCATACACAATAGTTCATAACACCTGCCTTCTAAAACACTATTGCTAAGATAAAAACATGAAAATATTTTCATAAATTATATAGTTTGTTTTTATCAGCTACTTGAAGGTACCTCAAAAAGGCTTCAGCCATGTAGAAAACTAGACTGTCAAAATACCTTCCTCTCCTAAAAAGACCTCAGGCTGATTTATGGAAGCTGAAAAGAAACTTGGTGGTAAACACTACATTAAGCAACACTACTACTAATCCCTTTGTCCTGAAGTACTAACTGATCACTTAGAAACAGCAACTTGAAGGGCAAAGTGATCAGTTTTTTCTATTTTTCATGTTTTCTCATGTTCTTCGAAGTAGTTATTAATCTACCTCTTCTCTTTACAATAATAATAGCTGTCCTATCACTGTCCCCCATGGCTGGTCTCACAGAACTACTTAGCCACTGCATGTGGAAAATCAGATTAATTTGTGAATGAATATGTAGCTATTTGGTACCTCGTAATTTTTAGACCTTGAGGAAAATACAAGTGTTTTCCCCTGTCTGTGTATCATCACTGCTGTTGCTTAGATACTTAGATACTCCAAACAAGGCTTCTGCCATCAGAAGTTTCACAGAGATGGTACAAGACTGTTTTTTAACCTCAGGTTAGTGAGTTCCTCTGATGCACTTTCTTCTGCGTCCTTCAGACTTGATGACAAGCTGTGATTGTCAGAGGGTCATGACTTGTGTATTGCTCTAGAAATAAACCAAGCC
>JBCJKH010044171.1:3139-24909 GCA_039877255.1 Loriculus beryllinus
GTCTCCTGGGGAAGGTGCTGTGCAAGCACTGTGCTGTGGTCAATCCCCATCCCAAGTGAGCAGTCCCCAGCTAAAATCCTCATTCCACCATCATGTATTCCCTGTGTCTCAGTACAGCCTTAACTGTGGGCAGCAGATGGTTTCACGAGCATCATAACATGTTGCTTCTCAGATCAGATAATTTGCTCCGCAGCCTCACTGCACGTATCTTACAATATTTTGTCACCCTTTATCACTGCAATTGCATTGCTATCATGGCCTCGTGAATCATTATTGATAGACCCTTAATATCAGGGCTGTTCCTTCAGAGGAATGTATTTTAATGAATTTCCTTCTCACCCAGCAGTACAGCTGCACTCCGATATGGTTCAAGGGGTAGGGCTGGAGCTGTAAAGCTCAGTACATCCCACATGGTATAGAGGTGACCGTGCCGAGCTGCCCTGTGCTTTATTATCCAGCACAATGTGCGATTCCCACAGACAGTGGCTGCGATGTAGAGACACACTCATGATGCTCAGGAGCTCTCATGTCTGGGGATGCCTGAGTTCCCACTGCAGCTTCACACCAGATCATCTTTAGGTGTTGGAGGGCTCTCTTTGAAGTGTTTTCATGTTCTGTTTTCCTTTCCGGAGGACGAACAGCTCCAGGATGTTCAAAGTAGGAGGTTTGCACTGCAACACTTTCTTTTCACACCCTTATTTTCTGCTGTTGGCCCTGAAATATCTCCATGGGTGCAAAGCACAGCGTTGCCTCCTCGACTGGACCACCATGACCTGTGACAGGGTGGCACTGCTCACCCAGGGAGGTGAAGGGAGAGGCAGAACCAGCTACAGCCACGTTTCTGACCTGACAGAACCTTGGGTGACATGATTTAGTGGGAGGTGTCCTTGCCCATTGCATGGAGGGTCGGAACTGGATGATCTTAAGGTCCTTTCCAACCCAAACTATTCTATGAAGTGACGGATGGCTCGGCTAAGAAAAGGAGATTTAGGTATGTGCTTTGCTGGGACACATCTGTGGAGATGTCCTCTCTGCAGAAGTCAAGGGAACCTCCCGGGGCACTCTGCAAATGGCCAAAGAGGGCAGCTGCTCTGCGTGCATAATTCCTGGCCTGGTTTCAGCTCCAGTATAAGCTGAGCTCATCCTCCTGCCTGCTCTGCCCCGAGCCCCCATTCATGAGGCAGGGTGCTGAGCCCTGTCTGTCTCGCAGCTTGTAATGTGTCTGTCACTCCGAGACGGTGACAGCTCGATGGGCTGGATGCACACAGCCTCTGTCTGCTCCAGCTGGGGCTGGATTGCAGTGACAGCTATGGAGATACGGAGGGTTAGGAGGCAGGCAGTCCCCAGCACAGCCAAGTGCCGGGTTTGCAGCTTCCCTATCACGAGACCTCCTAAGCCCACGTTGGTATTTCTTCTCTTGCAGTGCAAACTTGTCTTAGGGCAGAGAAAAGCAGATGCCTCCTTTTGTCCTATTTGCTCATAGTCACTGAAGTGCCTGACTCCATTCAATTCCTTTGTGGACATGGCCGAGGGACACGAGAAAGGACAAAGCAAAGGGTCCGTCCTCACAGCCCACGCGGGGACCTGCGCATCTGTGCGGCACTGCAATGAGCCGCTGTGTTCTTCAAGGGTTGTGCTCTAGGGCACAAATCAATGTGAGTGGGAACATAACCTCCTTGGAGCTCGGCCACGGTGCCAGGAATAAAGCAAGCCAAGAAAGCAGGCTGAATGGGTGAGACAAGTCAACAGCCCCTCCAGAAAGGCAGAGGGCAGCTGGAGAAGGTTAAACAGTGCTTTGCTCTGTCTGCCAGCCAAAAGGGAGGCACTCGGGAGGTAACCCCGTTTTCTGACAATAGCTGCCTCTGAAGCACTTGATGGCTTTAATAGTGTGCAGCAAACTCAGGCAGAGGAGATTGTGAAACCGCAGCACCAGCTCCTGCCGAGAGCTGCGCTTCACGTGGTAATGAATGTCTGAGAGAAGTTTGTCATAAAGAGCACAGGAAAGAGGTGAATGCAGAGAGGATGCTGTGACTAACCTAGCCCGAGTTCGGTAATTCTGGGGGTGGTAAATGGGATGCGATGGGGAGCTGGGACACGGTGTCAGGACAGAGCACTCCAGACCCAGAATGAGCTCTTGGGAAGCCAATGTGAGCTCACCAAGAGGAGCAAACCAGCCAGAGGATGCAGTGTCCTGGAGGGGAGGTCATGGAGAGCATCCAGCACGCGTGAGGGACCTGGTGCTCATGGGTCTGGGTGTGAGACAGGGTGTGAGATATCATCCACACAGGGATGTAGTCCAGAGCATCCCCAGAGTCCCCTCACCCAGAGCAGAGGCAAAGGTGGGCTTACTGCTTTTCTTTGCCCTGCATCCACAGACACAACAGCAGATTCCTACTAAACACCAATAGGATGGAAAAAAAAAAAAGACTCAATTATTCTCATGCATATAGACACAAATTAATTAACTGAGCATGTCACTGGGGACATTTCCCATGACCTGCAGAGAAGAGTTTCGGGGAGAAATGGCTGATGATTAATGCTCTTCTGTTCGTGCTGCCTCAACAGGATCCTGGGAAGAGCTGTTTGAAAAGGAAAAGGCTTTAAGCACCTTTAGCCTGGTGCCCATTGGAAGGCACTGTGTGTCCAGGCAATTACTTGCCAGTAGTTTTCTGCCTGAATTCTACGATAGTTTCTGGTGGCATCGAGGTTTTCATCTGTGAAGAAACAGCAGAAAGTGTGGCCAGAGAGTGAGGAAGTTTTGGAGAAGGTCAGAGCAAACCCAGTTCCTGTGTTAGAGCTGAGCAAGCCAAACGCCAGCTCCTGCTCTGCAAATAACCTGTCTGGAAATAGATTAGCACCACAGAGGATGCAGGGAGGTGATGGCTGGGTTAAGCCCCTCACCACTGTGGTTACATGGTGGTTTAAAGGGTTGAAAAATCAACAGAGCTAATTGATGCTTCACAGACCCACAGCACTATAGTGATAAATGGGGGGGAAAAGGGGGTTGTCTCGACGTGTTTTTAAAGGGAAACCAGGGCAGTTCACTTACCACCAAGCAGGAGACCAGCAGCACATGTGCTGCAGAGTGAACAAAAGAAGAGGTGCAAATACACTGCAGTAGGAATGAAGTTCACGGCCATCTCAACTCGTACTGAACATTTCCTATCCAATGCTGATGAGCAGTGTCAGCTGGAAGCAGGGAGTGCTGGAGGATGGAGTCAACCCCCCTCCACACAGAATGCACTGATTATGTTCTTATTTCAGCTACAAAATGCAAGGTTTATAAAGCGAATGCTCACCTGGAGACAACCACTGGCATCTTGCAGAGCGTTAGGCAGAGCTCGGGGGGAGCAAAGGCCAGGGATAGGCTTTGTACATGTCACTTTGATAGGGAAAATCTGCCTACTTTCCCCAATTTATGGACAGTGATTGACAGCTCTGCTGCTTTGGATAAGACCCTGCAAATGGGTCTTTGGCTGTTGCTGAATGGCTTATACAGACCATTCCCACGTCCTGGTCCCAGCCCAAGAGTTCTTAGTCAATGGTTCAAGTTCTGCATAATGATTATATGAATGTCACTTTTATATTAAAACATTAAAAAATGGTCCTCTAAAAAAAAGGACCAGATTGCATCAAACTGGTCTCAAATGGAAAGTGTCAGTGAGAAAGGTGCCAACAACATATCTGGGTTTGGTGAAAACTAAAAAACAAGCTTTTGGAGAAAGATGGTGGTAAAAACCTCCAACACTCGTTCATTCTTGTTTTCCCAGGGTCACATTTACTCGGTGATGCTTCTGCTACAGAGGTAACCATGCCCAACTAACCCATATCTGCTAGGCAAGGTGTACCTGAATGGATGCTGTCCTACAACAGGTTATGCCAATCTCAGTGCCACCAGAAATTGAGTTTATCAGGCATGGATTTAACCAGTGCAAAATGAAACCTGGTTGTGTGCAGTTGTCACTGCATACTGGATGACGCAGTGCAGTGAGCCTGTACCAAATGGTGCCAAAATGAAACTAGTTCCTAAATCCAAATGTGGCAACAGGCTCTGATCCCTCCTTAACTCTGTTAAATTACAGAGCAGCACCAATGAAGCGTGTGTTGTCACCTGCTGACATTTTATTTAACAGATATATGAAAACAAGGATGCCTTCAGTGTTGGAAGCTGCTGTCAGAGTCACTGGGGACTTGGGGATGCATAAAGAGACAGACAAGGCAAAACAAACAGCTCAATCTGCCTCGCAGCCCCAGGAGGTGGTGATGCTCCAGGATCCATGGTGCTGTGAGGAGCCGGGATCCCCATGGCAGAGGCTCCTCATGACCAGAGGTGCATTCCCACCTGGAAAACATGGCCTTGAAACCTCAGGGGGGTCCAAGCTTTCCCCTTTCCTGTTGCAACCAGCAGAGAAGAGCTGGTGCCTCCAGAGCATCTCTGAGGGCTTCTTCTAGCAGGTGTTGGGGGGCAGGTCACTGTTTAGGGGTCCTGATATCTCTTCACTATAGAGGGATCAGCTTCATTTCTGACTTGGAAATCTGTCATAGGCATCCATGATAAGAGAGGGGATTCCTCCTCCTTCCTCACTCCCATGCAACCAAGTCCTTCTGTTTCCTTCTAGGCACCTTTCCCTCCACTCATCCTCAGTTCCTGGTGCCAGGGCCTCCATGCTCAGGGGTGGATGTGGCCAAGGTGATGCCCCGCTGGCCTGACTCTGAAGGAGATGCTGTGTTCACCACCAGTGCTCTGGAGCACACAACAGAGCCAAAAGCAGATGGTTTCAAAGGCCCTATATGAATCAGGGGCCTCTCAGTGTTACCAACAGGTAGCTGTGGGCAGCTTTGTGGCTCCTTTTGGCTCAATAGTTTATTCACTAGAAAAAATAAGGACTATATTTTGCTGTGAGTGAATCTGTTTTCAAAACTTAGAAACCAACAGGAAATTCTACAAAGTAATGAGGTTTTGATTTCCCATTTGAAATCCGAATGGTTTCTTTTCAAAAGCACTCACATTTGCTAAAAAGAAGAGGTAAATAAGCTTACCTGTTCTCAGCAAAAGAAGTGCTTGGTCAACCAGTTTGTCATACCCTCCGTAATTCTTAATTCCTTTTTCAGTTTGTCTAATGAAGTGAAGAATCAATTACTCTCACAGCTTCCAATCTGCAAAGATACGAAGGTAATCTGGGGCCACATTCACAGAAGTATGAATGCACCCAGCACTGCAGAGAGGCACTTGACAGAAAACACCAAATGTGTTTTGCAGATGTGTTGTTTTGCACTTTTCCATAGATGCTCATTAACAGGCTGGGATGCTGATGCTCACACGAGGCTAAGGTCCTTCCAGGAAACAGGACATATGGTCTTAGTTAGGCTGAGGAGCTCTGCAAATCTTATGATGGGCCATAAAGTCAATGGTGCCTAATTACATGCAGAAAGAACTCTTTTATAAGTGTTGTTTGCTGTAACCAGAAGATAACCAGCTTGAATCAGGGCTGGGTAAGAGATTGGGCTTCCTGTCCCCTCGGTGCTGAGATCTCTGCTGCTTTCTTCAGACATGGTGCTGCTGGGAATAAGGATACAGGTTTCCTACTGGGCTGTGAGAAACCACAGCACTGGGGGAGCTTGTTGGTGTTCTGAAACATTGCATGGACTTTACTGGTGTAAGAATGCAGCATTGCATGGAATTTGCTGGTATAAATATGGAGCTTTGCATGGACTTTACCTGTATAAATATGGAGCTTTGCATGGACTTTATTGGTTGTTTTTAGTTTAGCACCTGGTTATGTGCTCCTCTGTCTAGATCTAGAAATGAAGGTGCAGTTCTTCCTAACATGAAGCCATCTGTTTGTTAACATCAGGGCAAGCTCTTTGCAGAGAGTCAAAATCAAAAGCTGTTTACCGGCACGGTGGGTTGGATTCAGCATCATTTCCCTGCTTGTGGATTCAGAGCAGGTACATGGAGCAAAGGTGCAGGCAGCTGACTGGGAACTGCTGGACTGGTGAGCAGGTAGGCAGGTACCAAGTGTTTAACTGCAACACATAGAAATGTGATCCTGAGCTGGGATTAGTGAGGATGCTGTGGATCAGCAGAGGAACAGACAGGTCTGAACTCAGGCCCTGGTTCTGGCCACCTTCTGACAAGCTGTTTCCAAAGGAGGTTCGGATGTTCTGCAGGGAGCATCACCCACCAACACTCGTGTCCACATCTGAGCCCTTTGCACTGTTTTCACACTGCTTTGGAGCCTGTTTTCCAGCAGCTCACTCACCTAAGCCCTGCTGACCTGCTCTCCTGAGTTCTTCTGCAGCATAGACTCAATGGAGGGCGGATGCTCTGAGGGAACACGGGGTCCCTGCAGAAGCTGGGCTTTGTAAACCTGCCTATTGAGTGCTGCAGTCAGCTTGCAGAGACGGTGAAGCAAATACCTGCTGTAGTTTTTACCAAGCAGAAACGGCCCTGCTCAGATTCCCACTACTCTAAAAGCCACTGACAAGAACTCAACCCATTTCCAGTCCTCATGAGTTTTAAGAGGTCTCCACAGGCTATCCAAATGCCGGTGCTGGAGCCTCTGGGAAGGAAAAACCTGCCTGTCCCCTCTATCCCCATCCATCCTGTCCTTGTCGGAGCCCTTGGGGCCCCCAGGGCAGGAGGCTCGGCTCTCCCCATGGAGCCTGTCAGGACTTGTTCCAGGCACCGAAAGATCATCACTGACTGTGCCCCCAGTGACATTTGTGCCCGTGTGCTGCTTCAGCCTCCTAAATGAAGCTGTAAAAGGGAATGGATGAGGGATGAGAAGGAGATTGCCTCCAGCCTCTGCTCCCTGCCTCTTCCCCAGCGGGCATGATGGATGGCAGGAGAGGGGAGCAGAGGCTGAGTCAGCTCCCAAGTGACCTTGGCAGAATCCCTCCTGGTCCCCATCTCCCTCGCTGTTGCGCGGGGCCGCTGAACCTGGGCAGATTGATGGCAGCTCACGCTCAATTTCTCTGATGCACTTTTGCTGAGAGACACTCATACATCTTCCCCACGTCGTGTCTCCATATCTGAGGTCAGGCTTTCAACAGGCAAGAAATGTTCCCAAATAAATCACTGCATCCTTCACGCAGGCCTCTGCTGGAAGTAGGGTGAGGAGAGGAATGAGTGTGAGAGCTGGCGTGGGGGGACCAGCACGTGTAGACCCCAAATGCACTCACTGCATGCTCCAGGACCTGAAGGAGAGCCTTGAGACTGCAAATACAGGCAACTGTGAACACCCTTCTCTTGCTCCAGTGCTGCTGGGACAGATTGTCTTTAGCTGGCCTGATCCTAATATCTAACCTCTACCCCATCGTGCTGGTAGGTGAGGTGGTAAAGAGGGAAAGGTGCAGTTTAGATCTCAAACGGTGCAGGATGATGCATCAATGAGCTCATTTAATAGATGGGGAAACTGAGGCACGCAGAGGACAGGAATTTCTGAGGCACTGGGATAGCCTCAAAACTCTGGTCATGAGCCACAGGGGCTCAGCCTGCTGCTGAGCTTCACTCCTGTTACTCTGTCATGGACATGAGGGAGGCAGCTCTCAAGGGTCTTCCAGAGAAGTCTGAAGCCTCATGAAGCCTTGGCCACCAAGAGATGCTTATGATGATGGTGTCACCTCTATACCATGACTGGGGGAGAGCATCCCCTGTTGCTCCCTGATCCACCCTCCTCCAGCTTGTCCTCTGCTGAAGGATGCTGATAGCAGTTGGGTTGTTGCGGTTCCTTGGCCATGGTCCTAAGGCAAAATGCTTTCTTGAGGGCACAGCAGGAAGCCCAGAGATGCCCATGGTGTGGTGCTACTCATGTGTGCTGTGTGCTGGGAACTCAGCACCGGCTTTGCTTGAGTGTGCAAAGCTCATGGCTGCAGTGCATCATCCCCATCCCTGGTGCTCTGGGCATTTTGGCGTCACGGTTGAAGCCTTCTGCTTCCCTGCCCATGGGAAAGCCCCAGTTTTCCCTGTCAGGCATGGCACAAAGCAGCTCTAGGGACAGTGGGAGCCCTTGCTGGTTGTATGGCTCCTGCCCATGGTGTACATTACCCTGGAGCACGGTGCTCAGGACAGTTCTTACTCCTTGTCTCAGTCCTCCCTTTCTGCATCAAGCGGTGGAGCTCACCATCATCTCCTCAAGAGAGGACCCCAGTGCCATGGGGTTGTCTGACTCCTCAGGCAAGATAATGCATTGCCTTGAGCTATTTCTCTGTGAGAAGTCAAAGGGGAAAGCAAGAGGGAAGCACCGAAGGTTCCCTTCAGGATTCTGGACAGTGCTAAGCAGGAGCAGAAACACCCAGATGGCTGCATGGCCCTGTGGATGTTGAGGCATTCTCGCACTGGGAGAGGCAAGGCTGGAAGGAATCTGCTGTGCTTCTTTGCTTTGCTTTGCTTTGCCAGGGACTACATATTGTATTTTCCCATCTGCAAACTAGAAAGAACCCATCCTCCCTTCCCTCCCAGGCTCTCTGGGAGGATTCATTCATTTATGTTGGAGCAAAACCATGCAGAGTGCCGTGTTGGTACCACGTCAAGCCTGACCTCCTGGCTCCTGGCACACTGACCATGCTGCAGCTCACCCTGGGGTGTCTATTGAGGATGCTGCTGTGTGCAGTCCCCTGGCTGTGGCACCTGAGGACACCCCAGGCACGGTACAACACAGAACTGGCCCATGGCCAGGGTAAGAAGAGATGCTGTGGGTGGTGAGCAGGAGGGATGATGCCTTTACAAATCATGGGGCATTCCTGATTCTTCTCCAAGTGAGAACAAGTAGGAGTGGGGTGGGATAGCAGAAGGGTCTCCTCCACCCTCTGGATCTGGGTATTTGAGAGGGTGTGAATGGCATCAAGCTCATTACCAGGCTCTGCTTTCAAGGGGGTTGTTCCAAGCCCCCGGACACTCTGTTGTTATTTTCCTGCTCCCACCCAATATTTGGTGCCAGGGTGCTCGCTGCGCCGTGCCTGGGCACCGCACCAGCCTCACAGTGTGCTGTGCCATAGACAAACAGGGCAGAGCTGTCCTTGGGGACAGCAAAGCTTCGTAGGAGCTGCCAGATGCTGCCTTACCACACAGGACACTGCAAGTCCCAAGTTGTCCCGTGCACAGCCCCATATGTCCATGTACATCTCCAGCACCAGCCAGTGCTGAGCTGCACGGCCAACGTGTCCATGGGCAGCCACCACCCTCTGCTGGGTGGACACAGACCGGAGCAGGACCATGATGTTGTGTCCAGAGCTTGGCTCCAGAGGGTCGGATCCTGGCAGGCCCTGAGCAATCAGAGCTGGGGACTGGCACATCCGCAGGGAAGGCTCCCTCTGCTCTCCCACAGGCTCCCATCTTCCACAGCATCTCTGCAGAAGCAGCCAAGAGATGTGACAAACACTGCGGCTGCACGATCTCTCCCACATCCCCCTGAGCCCGGGCTCTGCCTGCTGAGCCCCCTTCACAGCCCATTAGGCAATTCAGGTTCGGGAACACGCTTCGCTCTCCAGGTGGCTGCAGGAGACATCAGCAGCCTCTAGACCTCTCCTGTGCCTGCCGAGGGGACCGTGGCTCCCCATCACATCCAGCTGCTTATCTCTGTGCTGGGGGGCACAGCCATAGGGGGCAGTGGGTCGATCTCCCACAGGTCGTTGGTCACGGCAGGATGGGGACCAGGCAACATTAGGGAGCTGCCTGCTCCATGTGGAGGAGGCCAGGTTTCCACCACCTTTAGTGCAGGGTAGGAAGGAGCATCACTGAATTCATCTTCCCTCCGTGCTGCCCCAGTTTCCCATTGAAGGGGGTTGTGGCTGAGCTGCGGTTGGCATCATCCGGGCTCTCCGAAGGGTCTGTCCCCAGTGGGCACCAGGCACCCTGGAGCTAGATCCCATCCTCCAGGATCTCAGCCGTTCGGAGGAGGGTTTTGAAGTTGGTTCAGTGAGATGCTGTGTCTCAGACCTTCTCTCAGGGCCTTATTAAAATGCAGACTGCAAATTCAGATACTGTAAACAAGGTCACTGGAGAATGAAGATCAACAGAGTGCAAGCACAAGGAATGCAGAGCATTAATATTCTGATGTGTGAGCCCGTCCTAAATATTTTATCAGGCTAAGCTTTTTTGTATTGAGGCATCCTTCCCCTGCTCTTCCTCCTCCTCTCCTGCCTGCTTCACGTCCTTTTCTCTTGCGTTCACAAAAAGCACTTTGTATTTCGGCTAAGGCTTGAAATGTATGCAAACCTCCTGCTTCCCCCTCCCCCGAATCAAACCCTCTCCCTCTTCCAGGCAGAGGGGGAGAGGTTTCCTAACGGGGGTTTTTTTGTTTCTGTTAACGTCTCACTTAAGCATCGGGCTCTGGGAGTTGCTGAACGCTGGCAGTGTCTTTATCACCCGTGTCCCATCCCCAGCTGCAGGAATGCAGGGATTCCCTCCCTCCTGCAGTAGGGAGCAGAGGGATGCGATGTGCAAGCGTCCTGTCACTTGCTCGTGGGCTGTCTCCTGTTGTGGGTGGTTTTGGGGCTCGGAGAGATGATCCCGAGGTGTTTGATCCGGTGTCAGAGCAGCTATCGCAGGGTCATTGGTTTTTGCCCTGCTTGGAGAGGAGCTGGAAACCTCATAGAGAACAACGAACTGAAATCCAGTCCATCCTCGGCTGGGGGTGAAAAGGTGCTTCCTGACCCCAGGAAAAAGGTCCCTATGCCCTGAAGCATTGGATTTGCCAGGTTGGATGGGGCTTGGAGCAACCTGGTCTAGTGGAAGATGTCCCTTCCCATGGCTGGGACTGGATGAGTTTAAGGTCGCTTCCAACCCAAACCAGGCTGGGATTCTGTGATTTGCCTTATTTGAAGAATTACAGTCATCCAATTAGCTGTAATTCCCAGCAAGTGGAGTGGCCAAACACACATCTCCAGTAATAAATAGAGGAGGGTTGAAGTGAACGGTTTGGGAATAGTCAACTGAACGGGAATTATTCATGCAAACTGTATCACAGACTCTTACAAATACCAAACGCACTCCAGAAAATGAGGGCATTTATGTAATGACATCTCATTAAAAAAATAATCATAAGAAATTGATTATTAATAAAATATTGAGGGATAATTAACATTTTTCTCAGCGGAAGATTCCAGAAAAGGGGTCATTTCTCCTTTTCAACTTTGACTCTGGCTTCCAAAGGACTTGAAAGAGAATCATGTGCATTAACCAGAGAAATGGGGCCTAAAATGAAACACTGAAATCCAACATGAATTAATGGGTGCAGTGTTGGACACTACAGAAATCGACATTTTTGATCATAAATAAAACTACTGTGATTTTAGCAGATCCTGGATCCTCAACCACTCTGCAATTGTGCAAGGGAGGGCTTGAAGCCTTTTTGTTAACTGTGATGTTAACACCACTGGAGTCATTGCCCAGCTCTCAGCAGGATAACAGACAGCAAGGAGTGCTCGTGCACCAGCATCAGAGGCTGGAGGCATCATCTGGCACCTTCCCTGCACTGCCAAGAGGTTTTGCTTTAACCGTGGTGACCCCCAAGAGCTCATTCCCTGGCTGTTGAGATGGGAGCCCCTGTGTGGGAATGGACAGATTTGACAGTGGTAGGGAATGAAAGAGGAAAATCTGACTGTACTGCATGTGTTACCTGAACCAGGAGGAGCTGACATCCCTGCTCTGCCCTAGGATGGGTCCCTGGGGCCAGGGAGGTTTTCATCCAAGGATGCACACAGCTCCCTAACAGTCACCTATCAGAGGGGACATAGAGTAGTTGGGGTCTACACTGGGGTGTTGGGTCTTGTGTAGGCGCAGCAACAATCTGTGCTCAGGCAGCTTTCCAGAGTAAGCCGTAGTGGATTAGGATGGAAAAAGGATGGTCCAGATCCACAGAGGTATGTGCACCCCAAGGTCCCCAGCACCTTGTGGAGAGGATAGATGCTCCAACAGCTTATAGAACTGTGTTGGAAGGGACCAAAGGAAGCTTAGACATAAATGCAAGCGAGACCTTCACCTGCTGAGCATCCCCCCTTGGGTCACACACTGCATGCTCAAGCACAGAGCCCCACATCACTGCACCAAGGCAAGGGAAAAGTGACATGTAGTATTCAAGCTGCTGCAAATGGCCAGGCCTGCACAGCAAAAACGGGTTCTGAAGTATTCGGCCCCATATCTCAGCCAAGTTGTGGGTCCAATGCTGAGGGTCTCGACAGCATCAGGACACAGGGAAAACCCTGACATGCTTTTCCTTGCTCCTTGGCACAGCTTGCTCCCTCAGTGACTCTGTGCTATGGCCCCTCCAGGCCAGCTAGGGAGACCCAGGGGAATGAAGACATTTATACTGCACATTGACTGCCCTGTGCTCTCTCCCCTTTTGAATTATAGCAGCTTATTGATTTATATTTAAAAGGGATGAATGCAGCATATATCAGTATATTAGACACACTCCACACAAACAGAAAGGGCACCACTGCCTTCCCACTTGAGCAATTCATCACCCACCAGAGCTCACCCAGGGTAGCAACTGAGCAGACCAACGGAGAGAAGGGATTTCTCCATTGTGCAGGCTTCCCAAGCAAATTCCCCAGCATGGAAGAGAGGAACCATCTCCAGAACCCATCCACTTCTGTATTCTTGCCTTCTGCTCATGGCTTCTCCTTCTGGCCTTTGGAACAGAGTGCAGAGGTGCCATGTCATGGTTTGGGGTAACTGAGGCATGCAAAGGCAACTTTACATCCTATTACAAGCCTGAAAAGAAGCAGAGATTTGAACTCAGGCTTCCTAAGCACTGAAGTGAAAGCCTGGCTGCAAACACCTTCCCTCCAAGGCGTCCTTACGAGGGACTAAAGCTACTGACGCAAACCAGCACAGCAAAAAAGGGCACTGAGCTAATCCATCCCTCACACCTTGGGGAGCTTTGGTTGCCGATAGCATGGCCTGGTTTGGAGCATGCACAGCATCTTGGGCACTTGGCTGTCAGCAATAGAACAGCAAATGTCTGCCCAAAGGGTCACATTAGCTCCTTGTGCATTACAGTGTAAGTGAAGAGAAAAAGAGTGCCACTGGGAGGGACAGGCAATTCTTCCTCTCCCAGGGATGCAAGGGAAGCAAGCAAAACCCCAGAGCATCTTGGATGCCAGAAACAAAGAGAACTTCCTCATCCCTCCTAACAGAGCAAGAACCCATCCTGGTAACACCACACACACAAATCCCCCTCCCTTCCCCTTGTTGCAGGAGACAAAGCACTACAAGCACCTTTTCTTCTCTCTACCAGCCATCAGGGACAGGGGCTTCTCCTTGCTGCAGGCAGACCATGCTCCCCACTGTGCTCACATGCAAGCACTGGGCTCCAGCAGCTACAGATGAAGCCCCTCTCCTCCTCGATCAGAGGGAGGCAATGGGGGATTGCAGGTACCAAAGTGGAAATTACAGCATCTCCTATGACTTATGAGTATTTCTGTTGGCTCTTGCTTGTGCTGGGTTTCCATTAGCAGCATGAGCGGGGCAGTTCATCTATCACATTTACCAGCCACAGACATGACATCGGGGCACTATGAATACATCCTGGTGTGTTAGCATACGGGAGAGATAAGGGCAGTAGCAATCCACCAAGAGGGCAGCTAAGTGCACCCTATAGAAGGGAAGAGGCGTAGACATGCCATGCTCACTGAGCACTTGATGTCTGAGGCAAATCCAAGCTGCTGTCTTCATACAAGGGAGCATGCCTTTGATATAATATCCCCCATGAGAGATGATATACACCTGTGATTATCCTGACTCGCAATTCCATGTCCCCAAGCTGCCCGGAGCTGGCTCTGCAGGCTGCAGAGTTATTTATCTGGCAATAAATGGCCTTCTCCCTGCAAAATGAGGGCTTCGGCTGGGAAAGTAATGGGCAGTTTGGGCTCAGCTGGAGATGTGCCTGGAGGTGGAATCTGATTGGGAAGGAGCGTTGGGAAGGAGCTGAATGAGGAATCCCCGTGACCTGCTTCCCAAGGTGGCCAGACAAGGGCAGGCTGGGAAAGGGGAGCTGCTGCAGGCTGGCAGTGAGGAGGATAGCATGGATCTGAGCATAGCTCCTTTCCTTCAGCCACTGTCCCTCAAGAGGATGCTTATCCCCATGGCTGATTAACAGAGAAGGAGATCACATCTGCCCCCATAAAGGTTAAAAGGACTTAGCCCCTCTGCACACTGCTGCTCCTGATGCTCCTGCCCCAATCCACGCATCCTGGTGAAGCCTTGTCTGTCAGACTCCTCTCTTGTGCTAAACATATCCTAGCACAGGTCTCGTTTCACCCTGCAGTGAGAACTTTGTACGGAGGCTGGAGCAACAGCCCCACTGATGAGACGCCAGTGACCTGATGCTTCCTCCTCATTCACAGGCTCATCTCTGGGAAAGGATTGGTTAACAAATGGTGCGTGATGGGGCGAAGAGCAAAGGAAGAGTAGAACTTGTCTCCACCAACATGATGCCTCTGAAAGGGGAGCAGCATGTAGAAGGCAGGGGTGCAGTGTCCTTCATCATCAAGGAGAGAAAACGGATGGAGAAGGAAGGGGTGCAGTGTCCCTCGTCATCAGGGAGAGAAGATGGATGGTGCCAGCCCTTCCAGTGTCTGGGTGACTTAGTGCCCTCAGGGGTCGACCGAGGCAGGCAGCAGCTGCCTATTGCAAAGTCAGCTCCAGTCTGGCTCTCAGCTGCGTGGCATTTGTGGAAAGCCCAGCCTGTGCAAGAGGAGTGACAACAGCAACACCATTTATAATGTGCTTTGGGATCCGTCTGCTCAGGATGCTGCAGGGAAACCAGGCACAGAAATATTATCGTTAGCATCATTATTATTATTATCAGTATTCCCCTGCAGCTGGTGATGGCTGCACAGCAAAAAGCATCCAGAGATGCTCTGGTGGCATTTCCCTCCACCCACCCCAACTCCCCATTGATTTGACTAGACAGAACTTGCCCCCAAGAACATCTCTCTTTTTGGAATGTTGATTTCTATTTAGTTAATTAAATGCTTTTAGCTCTGGTTTTCAGTTTTCTGCACTTCCAGTGCAAAAAGACACTGTTGTAGTTGGAATAGAATGATGTTCTTCCACAGTGCTCAGGAAGGAACTCTCAGTTTAAGGTAAGTCTATAGCCGTGGAGATAATGACCTGTTTCCACTGCACCCACTGTGGGGAAAGAGACAGCGTTGTCCCCACATCCCCATTCACTGCCACTTTTGGTGCCACTTCCCTGCTCCAGTGAGCCAGAGTGATAATTGCCTCCCAAGGCATGGGCAGGGTTAATTAGCCAGTGTTTGTTCAGGGCTCTGAATAGGTAAAACACTGTCTAAGTGCAGAGCATTATGATTAATAATATCCAGGCTGCTCCAGCAAAGTGCTTGGAAGGATTCAGAAAGGATTATTCATTTATATGAATACAGAGGATATCTACAGTTACATTAAATGGGATAAAAATCTGCAGGGGACCTAAACCCTCACGCTTCAGGACATAAACCAGCCATTAGCTGCCTGGGTTGGGAAGGAAGATCTCTCAGAACACTTTAGCATAGTGTCACAGTGCTCAGCGGGAAACCCTCATCTTCCTTGTGAGCATCCAGGACCAGTTTCTCAACCCGGTCATGCAGAGATGAGGCCAAACCTGCATCTCTCTGGCAGTTCACAACTTCCAGTGTTGCTCCAGTGCTCTATTTTTTGTCTACCCTGCCTGTGCTGGCCCTGTGCTAACCTTGTGCCATCACTCACTGATGCCTCATTTGTCCCAGACCCATCTTGGAGGGCATCCAGCCCCTGCTTTGCTCCACAACCACTGCAGCCAGAGCAGTGGGAGCAGTGTGGCATAGAGAGATAACACTGGATTTGCCCCTTCGCACTCCTCTGTTAAAGTTGAGGAAAGGAAGGAACCTGTGTGGTGGGATGTGACGCTGAGATGGGTGAGGGGATTGGGCTGTCTATAGAGCTGGATAATCAGACATTAATGGCTCTCCCCCCTGGTTGCATGGACCTTTGCAGTGTTCATCCCCTGAGCTGCTCTCAGGCCTCCCCTTCAGGAGCCTTCTCTTCTCCAGGGTGAACCAGCCCAGATCTCTCAGCCTGGCACCAGAGCAGAGATGCTCCAGCTTCTTTATCTTGTTGCTCAAACAGGAATATCTGAAGCAGAAACTCCAATTTGGTACCACCTTCCAAAGCTCATCTGCTGTGTTTTGCTTGGGATACTTGGATATTCCTTTACTTTTTTTGTTGTGCTTTTTTGGTCGTTTCTTTTGGGGAAAAAAAAAACCCACTAAAGGTGCAAATGTGTTGCAAAATATTGCAGGAATTGCTGCTACTGTGGTACTTTTGGTCTCAGTTGTAAGAAGAAAATATCTCCAGTTTGATTCTGCAGCGTGATGGGAAGGTAAGGATTGCAAGAAGTTCAACTCAGGCAATGCAGAAACTCATAATGCAGGAAACTAAAAGGCAGTAAATTCAAACCTGACCCAAGTTTTTATGCAGCGTGTGGTTAATCCGTGGAGCTCATTGCCACAAGGTATTTAACGAGGTTGGATGTGCACATGAACACCATCAGCTGCAGTTACTATAAACACAATAAACATTAAGCACTTTAACCCTCTTCCTGCACAGAGCAGACTGACCACTCTTGCACTTGTGGTTAGCAAAGAGCTTCTTCAAGAGGAATTAGAGGGCAGTGATGAGTGACCATGCTAAGAATTAACTAAACCCTCTCTTCGGTCCCTGCCCCTCCAGGTATGATGCTCCCAATGTCTCTGCTGGGGATCCAGGCAGGAGGTGCCCGGTGTGTGCCCTCTGCCCATTTGCCTGGAGGAGCTGCAGGATCCTGGACAAAGGACCAAGGCAACAGTGGGATGAGGTGATGAGCAGCAGCTCTTGGATTAAACAGGCTGAAAACAGAGTCCTCTGGAGCTCATCTGGTTCAGGCACTGCTGAGGCTTGGCTTCAGTTGATCTTCCAACAACAGCCCTCCACAACCCTGCAAGGTCCTACTTCTGGAGGAACTGACCTCATGGATAAGACAACTATGCCAAAACCATATCTGGGATGCTTTGTCTTCCTCAGGCAACCAGGCCCCTGTAAAAGATTCAGTGCATCCCTCATCACCAGGATGGTTCTCAAGACTTGGGTGAACTATGAGCCTTTCTGCTGCAGACAGAGGGGTTGCCCAAGCAGCATTTCCACCCCATTTTGCAGGTTGAAGGGGCCAGCATCAGCGTGTGACTTGTTCTGGGCTGGATGCTTCAGCTCAGAGTGCTGCCTTAGACAGATTACATGAACGCCTATGAATTTCCTTCTGCTGTGCTCATTACAATTACCAAGGCCCCTTCGTTTGCTGCGAAAGAACCAAACCCAATCTGTGTCATCTCATAATGTGTACTCTAATATGTTACATTGGATCCAATTAGGAAATGGCAGCCCCAGCAGTGGGAAGGGAGGGGGGTCAGACTTCATCCTGGTTTGGGCTGTGCTGTCGACATTGATCCTAATGAGCGCCAGGCAGAGAGGTGTCCCCCTGATGCTGGAGCAGTTCAGGACTGGTTAATGTGCACTTAACACAAAATGTTACCTGAAAAAGATGCTCAGGGAGAAGGAGCTGACACGGTGCAGTGTAATTTATGCCTTTAGAATAGGATCCTCCATGGGCATTACAACGGCACACTCGGAAAGGACTCAGCTGCGCGCTGGAGAAGAAAGGAAGGCTTTAAGTGAAGATTTAAAGAAGGGGATGGAGCATCTACAAAGAAGGGGAACACACGCCCTCCAGCTGTGGAAGAAGGCAGAAGGGAGTCTGAGATAAAAAGGGAGCTTTGATCTTCCTTGATCCATCGGGCTTCGATCAGCCATGTCCTGCTGTGCCAGGGCTGGCTGAGGGCTGGTGTGTGACTGAGCTGGCTGCCATGAAAGGCACGTTCATCACTCCCCTGGCCTGTCCCCGGACTGGGCTCCCTTTGCTCAGTGGGTGCTGTCCGGCCTTGGGGCCCCCATTGGGGTCCTGCCACTGCTCACCAGCCATTCCCCCCCAGCTGTGATGGAGCAGTGCTGCACAAGGGTAAAAGCAGCAGTTTCCCCATGCTCTAAGCAGGGTTTCCTCATTGCTGGTTTGTAGGTATTTAAATGAACTCACATTTCCATTTTTTGCTCCTGCAGGATCCACAGGATCCATGGGAGAGGCAAAACTTACCCTGAATCCCAGGGCTTTAGGAAGGACAGCAGAGTGCACAAGAAGTGATGGATGTCTCACTGCTCCAAGAATGGCATCAGGAAGCTTCAATGCCAATGGAGAACCCACAGTTCAGGTATCAAAAATACATGCAATAAAGCAAGTGGCTAAAGGTGTTTTGCAATTGTTTTAGTTGGCCTGCAATGACTGTGTCCACCCAAGTGACACAATGTGCAGATGACACCAAACCCTCAGGTGCTGTTCAGTGCCCATGGTCACAGCAGAGCAGGGAACTGATGCATGAAAACCTTGAGAAGAGAGGTCCTTGCACCCATTGAGTCACCCTGCCTTGATCAAGGCAAGACCATGATGCTCCTGCAATACCCTCTTACCTGTACTGGTCATTTACTGCACACCAGGAGAAGAACAGAATCATAGAATCATAAAATGAAGTAGGTTGGCAAAGACCTTTAAGATCATCAAGTCCAACCATTACCCCACCACTGCCAAGACCACTAAAGCATATCATTGAGGGTCTCATCTACACCGGTTTTGGACACTGGAATGGATCTGGTTTAGTCCAGGCCATTTACCCAAGCGCAGGCAGTTTGCTGGTGCCAGCTCTCTCTGCAGTCCTGCTGCTGCTCTGTCCTCCCTACCTGGCACAACATGCCTGCTTGGTGGCACTGCCAGAGCAACTCGGTTACCCTTCCAAATCCTCTTTGCAATTTCATTCATTTCAAAGCTCCCTGTTTCTAGCTCCAGCCCTTAATCCCATATTCCATAAATCAACCAGCCAGGGAGCTGAGGAGCAGAGGAAGTCATCTCCTTTCACCCTGGCTGGGCAGAGCTGGGTGGCTTGTGTCAAAGGATGTGAGGTTGGCAGAGGGTCTCTGTCCCCTGTCACCAATGAGCTCCTTATACTAGCCAAGGGGCACTGCAGGGGGAGAAAGCAGGAACACATTACTGGAGAGCAGGCATGGGTCGCTCCCATGCCCAGAGCAAGCCTTGCATTGATTTGTGCTAACTAATTAACCTCAGATTTCCAGTATTAGCATTTGGGGAGTGCTTAGTTGCATCTCCTCCAAGCCCTGTCTCACCCAGTGGGTGTTGCTTTGTAGTTGGTGAGCAGAGCTGAGCGTGCCAAAGCCCTTTCAGCCTAAAAAGCCACCCTTTGGAGTCTGATACTGGCCGCGGTGATGGATTTGCTCTGAAGAAAAATGCCCCTTCGGTAACCATTAGAGCAGACACATTGTTGAGATTTGTGCTGAGGTGTTTTTATGTCTCATCCGAGGCTTTCAGTGAAATGAGGCCCATGGACCATGAGCTCCCAGCTGGAAAAGGGAGGGCAATCATCCACAGTGATAAACCAGGATGATGGAGCACAGAGGATGCAGCCCAGTTCAAATCACTGCAGCCCAGTCTCCTTCCAGCAGGCAGGAATCACACCCTGCCTGTTGGCTCCGTGGGTTGTGTGCTCCGTGCACGCTGCAATGTATCAACAGAAATTAGGAGTGGGAATTACTGCTTATCAGGAATGAATTAGTGCTTTTGCCTGAGAATTCCAGCGTTTGCTTTTCTGGAGGTCTTTCCCCCCCCCCGAAATGCCACACTGGGAGCGGAAATTAATGGAAACTTGTTTTGTTCAACTTTTTCTATGGCGGAAACGCAAGTTTGTCAGCTCTGAGGGATTTTGCAAAATTATGGTGATTTTGCCCGATTTTGTTTATTGGAGAAAAAAACATGTGAAAACATTTAAAATGGCCAGTTTTGACATGTTCAGAATGAAATGTTTTGATTTTTTGGGTCTGAAACAGTCTTCAGTTTAAAAACTCCCTTTCATTTAATTTGGAAAAATCCAAAAGCTTGATTGAAGCAGAGTATTCCGATACTGTCAAACGCAACGTTGACTCCAAAGCCTTGAAAAATCAATTTGACAATAATTTGGAAAACCTTTATCTTTGTTCCAGGCTTGAATACCATTAAAAACAAACAAACAAATGCACAGTTTGCAAATGAACTCAGAAGGAATCTCTTTTCCATGCAGCTTTTGGTGCAAAAAGCCCATTTTGTTTCCTTGGTTTTCAACAAAGGCCAAAAACTCCCTTCCAAAAGCAAGGAACCATCTGGCCTTTACAGAGAGAGGTGACTGCATCCTACAAAGGAAAAGCCTTGAAACGGATGTCGTGGATAATGAACAAACCAGGAGCAACCGCGATGCGGCTGCCAGACCTGAAACAGCTCTTGGCTCCATATGCAGGGAAATACCAGTTTGCAGCAGGGACATGGTGTTGCCTCTGGACATGGCTTACCGAGGCAAGCACTTGACTCCCTGTCTGTGCCAGAGCTCCACGCTTCTAAAAGTACGGTGGTAAATTTGGGAATCATCAGAAAATAACTCAAGGTGTTGGGAAACTGTTGTGCAATGCGAGAGGAAGAGGTGCGAGGCATTAACATCACTGTTAAACCCAAGACAACGTTAATATCTGACTTGTCTGGGTTTAGAAGTGCCTTTGAGAGGAGGAGATACAAAAAAGCCAACTGGCTAGAAGACAAAGGCAGGATATCAGCTAGCAGCTGGAGGGTACAGCCAGACAAACTGGGAGAGGGAGCTGAGTGCCAGTGTTAACAGTCAGAGATAAACCCCTCGAACAGCTTGCTCTGGCATGTGGTGGAGTTTCCATCACTCAAAGCTGTTCATCCACTTGGATATCTTGCTGCAGGATCTGCCGCAATCAAGCAGAAACCCTGGGCTTGAGGGGGATGAAGTTTTCCCTCCTGGCCGGAAAATCAAACCACATTGTCTTTGCAGCTTTTCTTGGCCTAATCTTTGGAAAGAAGAGGCCAGGAAGTCTGTTTTCCCAGACAGCAGGAGCACCACGTCACCTGTAGCAGAGAGGGTCCCTTCCCCATCCAGCTTCCCAGCAGCCTCAAATGGGAACTACAAAGAAAAGCAAGCACACATGCCATCGTCGCTGCTTCATTCCCAGTCCCAACGTGGCTATGCCAGCCAAATCCTTCTTCCCTCACTTCTTCCCAGTGCCCCTGACGTGACACCATCCATCACTCAGGAGTGTCCCAGCCTGTCTCCAGCACAGCCCCACACACAGGCTGCGATGATGAGTTAAAGGTGGTACCATGCATCCTCCTCTGTGCATCAGCTCTGCCTTTCACCAAGCTAAGCCGAGGGTCCATAACCCACATCAATCTGGTGAATACATGTGCTCCAATCAGGCCATCTGCACATGCATTTAGGGCAATGAAAAAGGGGTAAAAAGTGGAAGAGAACCAGAGAGAACAGGGCTTGCTCTGGGGAGATAAGGCAGATGACTGGGGAGATAAAGGATGGGGGCATTAGGGAGAATGTTCCTTCCATATCCTCACCAGGAAGCTCCAGGTGACCCCATGCCTGGCCCTGCTCACCAGGGTAATGCCACCATTGGTATCCACAGAGGAAACGATCCCCTTGAGCAGTGAATGCACCAGTCTGCTGCTTACTGTCTTGCCCCAGGCAGTCTGCATGCCCAGTCACAATCCTAGCTCACTGCAGGCAGATGTACGGGACAGGCTGCCTGTAAACTGTGAGCTCTTTTGTAAGCTGGAAGTACTTATCTTGTTACTGTT
>JBCJKH010044172.1:0-11224 GCA_039877255.1 Loriculus beryllinus
TTCAGCCTGGAGAAGAGAAGGCTGCGTGGAGACCTCATAGCAGCCTTCCAGTATCTGAAGGGGGCCTACAAGGATGCCAAAGGGACTCTTCATCAGGGATTGGAGCAATAGGACAAGGGGTAATGGGTTTAAACTTAAACAGGGGAAGTTCAGGTTGGATACGAGGAAAAAGTTCTTCACTATGAGGGTGCTGAGGCGCTGGCACAGGTTGCCCATAGAAGCTGTGGCTGCCCCATCCCTGGCAGTGTTCAAGGCCAGGTTGAGCAGAGCCTTGAGCAACCTGGTCTATTGGTAGGTGTCCCTGCCCATGGCAGGGGGATGGAACTGGGTGATCTTAAGATCCTTTCCAACCCAAATCATTCTATGATTCTATAATGAAGTGCTTTGAAAAGCTGAAAACATTTTTTTGGGGTTATTTTCAGTCAGATCAATAAGCTGATCCCAGCTCATTTTGTATTACATGGCTGAAGGACAGGGTGCTGCAGCAACAGACTGTAAGTAATGTTTATTGGTCTGAAGCACCAAGCACCCTTTTCAGAGGACTTGGGAATTTGACATTACAATCACCTAACTAGGACCAAGAACGGTGGTTAATACAAAAGCAAGTTCATTAGTTTGAAAACCAGTACAGCTGAGTATTTCGGGACTCTACTGCAGCTGGTTGTGTGTAGAACCAGTTCCTCCAACAAGGATTTCTAGTTTAAATGGATGAAAGGAAGCACTTTGTCACCACTACAGGTAGAAAATAACTGGGTAAATTACCAAGGAAAGATGTTCAGGTAAAGACCAGACAGAATTCCCATATCACTCCCTTTGACCAGCTTCTGTAGTACAGTATTTTCCAGAACAGACTAGAAAAACGTAAAAAAAGTTTAATGATGCTTTACAAATATACAGTACTTACATTTTTAGCAGTTACAAAAATGGCACATACTACAGAAACCAAAAGCTTCCTCTAACCTTTGGTACATTTCAAAGTTATTTATTTACAAAGAAAAATTACAGTCACTTTTCAGTGTCACATGTTTACATATAAGCATTTCTCAGTTGAAAAATATCTTGCAGCTTACCCACAGGCAGTTTTTGCAGTTTGAGCTCTGCACCCATCTATCACATCAAAAATTCTATCAGCCCCTGTTAAGCTGACATGACATTGCATTTTTATGTTTTAACAGCCTTTAGTTTGAAAAATATGTACAACCCATAAGGCTAAACTGATTCATAGCTGTTGAGATTTCATCTGATGTATTATATATTGTGCAAGGTTTGGTAAAATGACATAGGCTACCTTTTTTAATTAGCTCAGTAGCACACATTTAGACAGAGGTGATCCAATTTTGTCAGTTGGAGTATTCCGAAATCTTCATGAAGGGAATTAAAAAAAGAAAAAAAAAAAAAAAAGAAGTTTAAACATAATTTTCAGGATGCTTTTTCACATTATGAAACCTTTATATTAAATTTTTCCTTTGCTATGTGCAATTCTTACCTAAGGTAATGAAGACAAACTGAGCACACTTTCTAAATCCTGTTCATTTCCATGAGTTTTCCAATGTTGGATTGTACTTTCTTTAAACAAGAACTTAAAAACTTTCTTCTACCTGAGAACAAACGTTTTCTTAGTCTGAGTGTACTTGGGAGTCTTAGAAATTAAAATACTTGCAATAAGAGAAATACAGCCAAAACACAGCCTGTTTTTGACATACATTTAGGTATGTATACAAATGCTTTCATGCTCTGCTGATTTTCAGACTATACAGTTTCAACACGTAACAGTAAGTGAACTCAGCACAATCTTCACTGTGCTGAAGGTAGTTTGGGACTACACGTTTACAACTGGTAGTTTTTAATTAAGACTAAATACCACCAGATTATTAGTGCAGGTCAAGATTGTTTTAAATTGAGAAACAGAAAAAGTTTGCTGTCAGTAGCTGTGAACAGGATTTAAAAAGTGTCTTCCTGCATTACAGTATTTTCCTTCCCAAAACTTACTCAACAGACAAACTCCAAATTCAGGCATCTTTAACGCATGCCTGCATTCTGGATTTTCTTCTTGCAAGAGCTTCTTGTTTTTTTCTTTCAATCTCCTCTTGAGAACATTTTCTGGGGTTTTTTTCCACCACAGAGACTGTAAGTAAAAAACATGTATTAGGAGCCTTCAAGGTTGTTCAATATGTATTTTAACTTATCTGTTTTCAATGTTTGAAGATCTATGGCAAGAGCACACTATTCTGACATACCAGGCACCCAAGTTAAAAATGGCTCATCTAGCCTGTCCCCAAGGCAGGAAAGGGGGATAAGATGCATGACCTTTGTAGTGCTACCGATTACAACCTCCCAATGAAAACACTGGGATGCAGACATTTGCTTCAAGGAAATTTTACTTGGCTGCCCTTCAGGTGAACCTTGTGACATCAGGAGTCAACACAGGAGATGGCGATGGGTTAAGAACATTAAGGCTATCAGAGTGAAAAGGGCTCTACAATTTAGTGAGTTAGGCAGAGATATGGGCATGGAGATGGTATAGACACAGGGGTCAGATACAGTACAGGTGTCACACAAATAAAGCCAGAAAGGTTGAAAAAAGGTCAAAAGTAGCAATAAAAATTGGCAAAGGAGACAGGAACATGATAGCTAGCCATAGTATTTTATATGTTGTGATACAGAACTATAAATTCCCATACAATAAAATCCTGACCTCAGTGCAACCAACAGGAACACTCCCTGCACATACCAAGAATTTTACTGGTTTTATACACCAATTTCCAATTAATATATTTTTAATAAGTAATCTTTCAAACTGAATAAATAAAACAAAGGGTTTGTTTGCTTCTTAAAAAAGAAGTGTCCATGAAAAAATAGTTATCAGTTTTTGAAAGCATTACTTAACATCCATGCTTTTGTTACAGCAATGTCCTTTCACAAAAAAACTGAAGAACAGTTACTGTATATCTGTAAAGAAAATCTATACTATTATTTGTCATTTCTTTATTCTCTAGAACATTCCTGAGAATGACTAGTTATCTCCCCTCCCTTCCCCTTTAGCATCTGAAATTGCTACTTTCCATTTATCTGCTTCTTTGCTGAGGAAGGAACAGAGATAACGTACTGATACTCCAAATAACGCTGGCTGATATTTTGCAGGAATTAATTTTTTTGTTGTTTTTGTAACAGTGCTTCCTGAAAACTGAGGTTGGTAATAGTACACCAAAAAAGCACATTTTATCAAAACTAGTATTGCTTAAAACTTCACCAAGCCATGAGATCAAGTAAAAACAGGACTGACTGGCACTTGGCTGGTTCTGCATTTCCATAGCAAGTAACAGCAGTGCATGGAGTATTACAGACTGTCGCCTGATGATGGAAAAGTGACTGACCTCCCCTCTAGGTGAAAGAAAATGTTAGTGTTTAGACGGATAACACAAGAATATTTCACTAGCAGTTTTAGCCACAGAACAAACAACAATACAGGTTAGGTTTTAGAACCACTGAATGATTTGAGGTTCCAGTTTCTAGGTGTACAATAGTAAAAGGAAATTAGCATCCTGCATCACCTGCTGCCTTCTTCCCCTGCCCCACCATTAACTGGGGTTTTATGAATCATGACTGAGATAAGTAACTTCTGATGTTTTTCAAATTGAGCTGTAACTTAAAGCATAGAATCACACTACAACATTTAATACATATCAAAATAGTAGTGTTTTTAAATATCAATTTAAGAATATGATATGCTGAGTGCTGGCATCAGCATATATTTGATCCTAGTGATTCCGAGTGTCACTGGAGAGAGAAGTGGAATGAAAATGGGGAAAAAGTCTTTAAATCTAGAAATTGAAGAGATGCATCAGCAGAGTTTTATTTTGGAGAAAATATTCTCCAAATTTTCATTAGAACATTTACTAACACCTGAACTGAATGAGTATTGGCACCTATTCTAAATTGCAATACAGGATAAGTATTTCTAACATTTGGATTACAGTAACAAGCAAACCAGTATAACAGGGATACAATAAAGACAAATACCTGATGTCGGCAGTGCAAAAGACTCTGAAAGGTGCCTCTTGAAAGGTGACTTCTTATTGTCAAGCCTGCTGTGCAAAGTCACGTTCACCTGATTCTTGCTTCCTTCCAAAACCTGCAGAGTAATTCCAATGCCAGAATGACTCCCTGCCTTTTCAGACCCTACATGAAGAGTACTCTGAAAATTATTAGTCTTTCGGAACTTAAACTTTGAAGGCATAAGTGATGTTTTGTTACCAGAACTGTTACTTGGCATCTTCCCCATGTTATACAAAAGATCTGGGCTGTCTAGAGTTTTGCTACCAAAAATATTTACTGCATTAACAGGACTTACTTCAGAATCAGTCTCTCCTGCCGGCATAGAATTTGTCCTGTACCATTTTCCTGCAAGAGTCTTTGTAGTATCTTCAGAAGCAGCTTGATGGCAGTTTTTAGACAGTGTGTATTTACACTCTGTGGAAGTACCCGAGATCACAGTTTGAGGACTTGAGACATTTTTACAGTTCACTATGTGACCTGTTCTGGCCAGCCCATGTGGAACTTTTGACAAATTCCTATAGGAACCGTTTATTGAGAAAGCATCCTGTTTCGCACTGGTTTTTTGTGCCAAGAGATCAGGTAGTCCTTGTTTAGATGCTGGAAAGCTGTTATCAATATTTGATCTGGAATTAATACCGGTTCTTTGTATAGTTTTAGCTCTTTCATTTCCTTGTTTAACATCCTGGCTCTGAGTCTGCTTTTCTATATCATCACACACCTGATACAGCAATTCATCATCCTCACAATTTGCATCCCATAGACTATTGGATTCACAAAACATATCTAATATCTCATCAGAGAATTTTGGTTCATTCCAGTCATCAAATGATAGAGAACACTTCTTTGGTATTTCAACTTGATTCGAGTGAGCTGCATTATCTTGGTTAACCACTTTAGTTAGATCCTTAGGTTTCATATTTGTAGAAACACTGGATGGTTCACAGAAAATACCATGTGTGTTATTCCCAGGTTTTCCACACCATTGTCTATGAGGACTAGATCTCGAAGGAAAAGCAGGAACAGAAGCACTTTTAGGCTGGATAATTTCATTTCCATTCTTCACTTCAGATTGCAATAAAACAGATACATAGTTCAAACCACTATTTTGGGCACTCTTCCAAACAGGATTTATTTTATCTGGTTTAGTGTTACTTTTGTCATGAAAGGGTGTAGTCTCTGTCTTTGAGTTCCGCGTCTTATATGGCTTTTGTAAAGGAGATTTTACGGCATTTCTTGTGTTTTTACTAGGATGTTTCGAATGTGAAAACTGCAAACTGTTAGTTTCGTGTACACTCTCCAAACAAGTAACTGAATTGCAGCTACTTCTTTCACTAGTTCTGCTAGCATCACTGAAACCATGCACAGATGGGTTTGTAGGAATTGGTGGTGCTTCTTCAGTACTTATCAATTCAGGATTTTGGGTTATTTGCATCACAAAAGAGTCATCTGCCAAAAAATCTGAATCCCAGTCATCAAAGTCATCATTAACTGCTCCATCAAGCTTACTGGAAGCCACTAATTGAGGCTTCAAAGGATGTCTTTTGGTCCGTGTGTGAGTATCAGATTTTGGAAAAGTCTGGTTCACGCTTCCTAGTGTACATACAGTGTTGTTTTTATATACCTCCAAATTACAAGGTTGGGTGTCTTTACGTTGCTCAGGAAGGTGTTCCTCCTCCAAGGTGCGTTTATTTTCATGGAAACTATTATTTAAAGATATATCTGATAGTCCTTGGCTCAACTGGCCACTACACTTCTGGGTAGAGCAGTCAAAAAGTGCATGAAGGGCTACTTCAGCCTCAAGGTCTACAGATTTCTGACTGCTAGATTGACAGGGGTCTGCAGCAGGGATACCGGTGCTCTGTCCAATTGGTCTCTGGGAGAGAACAGTACCTGCTTCAGAAACTTCACCAAGAAGTGATTTCAGGTTCTTCCTATTTACTTCAGCTTTAGAATGATTTAAAGACTCTGAGGCAGTCTGCATGACGTCATGACCAAGCTTCTCTTGTTCCTGAACAGCATCTAGCTCTACAAGATTTTTATCAAATTCCTTAGCCAATTTCATGAGTTCCTCTTCAGGATTTTTTATTTTAAGATCTCTAGATTAAAAAAACAAAACAAAAGAAAGTCAGGCCTTCTAAAAAGGCTTAGCAAAGCTCAACAGAATGACCGTATGAGAGAAGTGTTCATTCTCTAGCTTTAACAACTACAGAGAATATGACTGAATCCCACCACTTTCAATGCACAGTTAACGTGCACTCTTTCTGGTAATTCCCAAGAAATACCCCTTACGAAGAGACAATAAGCCCAAAGTTAAAAACTTTTTGTATGCTAATGTACAGTTACATGGTTCACTACACATTAAGGCACACCACATAACCTTTTTTAATGAAGGCCCAGCTGTGATGGGCAAGACAAAACTGTAACTTACCTTGTACAACTTAACTTTGTCCTAGCTCGCACTTTTACTACTCCAGGTGTACAGGGAATAGCATCCTCACCAATCCATGTCCCTAAAAGGGAGTCTTCATTACAGCCTGCTTTTTCATCCTGAATGATTAGATTTGTAATGTTTAGCAATTTGATTTCAGATAAAGATTGGACTAGACATACACCCTGCATTAAAGTTGCTACATCAGTTACACTGGATCAAAGCTGTTGAAAGCCACAGATAGGAGCTAAACCAATACAAGTTCAGTGAGATTACTACAATATACTGATACTACAATACTACTGATTATTGGATCACTTTAGTTATATGGATTTAAGACAGGAACTTCAAATAAAATAACTGAATTCTACTTTGGTGCTCAAATCTAATACCCTGTTTACTTCAGGTTTACACATAATCTGCAATATTCATATCACAAGCTGTGGTCTAGTTTACTTTAGGGTACTACTAAGGAGCTGGTTCGGATACATGGTCTTTAGCCTTCTAAAGCCGCACTAACAGATCAGAGAATTTGAAAGAAATCATATTCTGTATGCTTCCAGGAAAAAAATCTGACTTCTTCCATTACAACTCATTTACACAAGGAACCTTTAAACAAGAATAAATGAAGTTTAGAAATTAAGTGGAGTTGTTCCAAAGCTTCAAAGTTGAGCCTTGGATTTGAATTCTGAAACTTAAGAGATACAATACTGCAGTGGTAAACTGTCTAGAGGGCCAGAGCCATGGGATGTAGGAAATCACTGCATGTAAGCAGGCAAAAGTAATTTGAACTTTATAAACAACCAGGGTAGTTTGATGTAGGTTTTCTTTGACTTTTTTTATTATTATTTTAAGAAAAAAAGAACATAAGCAACAAATACTCGAAAATCCTGGTGTTATTTATGTCTATAACAGCGCTGTAATCATGTAAAAGGAAGGAAGTAACATCCCTTACCAGTGATTTCCTAATTTTCTTACATATAATTTCTCACGAATATGCCAAATAATGAATATATTTTAAATTGCCCTGTCAAATAGGCATATTCTGCAAGCTAAATAACTGGTTTAGGAATGACATGTTACCTTCTTGCACTTAATGAAAAGCAAAGAATAACCCAGTACTTTTATTTTCACTTTGCAGGCTGTGGACATCAGGTTCACAGCGAAAGGGAGACGCCAACAACATAGATACAAGGTAAAAAGGCAAATTATGTAGAATAACAAAGCAATGTTACTATGCTTATATTATTGTGAAGTCTCTTCAGCTGAGTCTTGTTCTTGTACTTCAGTATTTAAGACCATTCAAAATGCTTAAGAACAACTGCTAAGTAAGCCCGGTATGTGAAGAAACTCTTTACCTTTTAACTGAAGAGTGATTAAGGATAAACAAACACACTATGTAATTAAACCTGAGCCTTCACTGAGGCTGTAGCACTAATCTGTCTGATGACTGCATATGCAAAGTACTGTTTTGGTAAGAATTACCTGAGGAGCAATACGATTAACAATGTCAGAGATTTCCACTGTGCATCTACTGGTTGACTGTTTGGCTTTTCCAGTGCCTATGAAAACAAACAAAAAACCTTCTTAAAAAACTGCAAAAGAATTCAATTTATAAATCAGTGTATGTCAGATAATTCAAATATATGTGTTAAAATCAGAGCTTAGCACTACATCAAAAAAATTATGGGTTATTTATGATTTTTAACAAAACCAAACAACCTACCCATGATGTTGTAGGGAAAGAGGGACCTTTTTTTCAAGAAATTTGTTAACTTTTAGTGAAATCCTGCTGTGTGCCTCAAATAGGCAAGCTGAAGTCTGGATTTTATTAACATTACCTAGTCTGTGTGCAATTGGTGAATGAGGATCCCAAAAGATTTCTTGCTGTACATCAGCGTCGTTAACAGGAGAGCTGAAAGTAGGTATTCGGGATTTCCTACTCAATGATCTCTTTGGTGTCTTATGCAGACATGGCTCTGTATGAACAGGGAGATGATTCTCATTAAAAACAACAAATAAAAGGCCAAAATAACTTAGAACATAAAACAAGAGAAGGCATAAGACGCTTTAGGAACTTTAAGTTAGGAAAATTTTGACACTCATTAACATTACTTACAATAGGAATATTGTTCACAACTATACATTTAATGTAGAGTGTGGCTCTTGTCTGTCAGTTACACCACCACAGAGGTTAAGAGGGCATTACAGCTCTGACAGCTATACACTCAACACCTGATGTAAGGATGAGAATTGTCAATTCTGCTACTTGAGAGGATATTGATTTCAGCTTACATGGAGACACACTATGTATACATATATGGGAGAATCTTTTGTATTCTTGCTCGCTCTTTCACCCAGATTCTGATTTGGGTCACAACTTTAATGGGCCCCCAAACTGTTCTGGGTCACAACCTACCTTTGTCTATACTTCCCCCACTGGGCCAGTCAGCTAGGACTGGTAAAAGCAGTTATATAGCTATTCTAAGACAGCTTGCGGCTGTCTCGCATCACTAAGCTAACTGAACACACTGTCTGAAGCTCAGCTTGTCACCCCTGCCCTTCAGAAATGACGTTGCAAATGCGAAAGCC
This sequence comes from Loriculus beryllinus, assembly GCA_039877255.1. Taxonomy (NCBI): domain Eukaryota; kingdom Metazoa; phylum Chordata; class Aves; order Psittaciformes; family Psittacidae; genus Loriculus; species Loriculus beryllinus. The sequence goes on from JBCJKH010044172.1 coordinate 9,077, forward strand.
TATAAAAATAATTTTAAAAGATGCAATTGCTACGTGAAAAGCATCTTAGGAGACGCTTAGCACTTAAGCGCTTGGCACAGCCAGGCTTTATCCTCTCCTCCAGTGGATTAGCGTCCTCGGTCAGCTCTGCCGCGGGAAGATGCTCTTCATCACTCCCTGATAAGAGCCCCTTCCCAAGGCACGCAGGCGGGGAAGGGGGGGGGGGTGTCCCCCCGCACCGGCCCACTCCTCACGGTCAGGGCCCGCCTCCCCCGCGTCTCCTGTGGTGGCGGCCGGGACAGGGCCCCGGGGCCGCTCCCGCCGTACCTGCAGCGCCGCGCACCGCCGCCTCCCACGACGGGGGCGGCCGGGGCGCGCACAGCGCTTCCCCTGCGGGCAGGCTCGGGCCCGCACAGCCTTCCGCGCCAATGGCCGCACCCGCGTCCTCTGCGGAGGGCTCCGCCGGCCGCCGCCGGGTGAGCTGCTCCTCGCCCCCGCCGCTCCGCCTCCTCAGGGCGGCGGGCTTGAGGCAAGACCCCTTCCGCCGGCTACCGGGCATGGCGAGAGTTACGACGGCACCTCCACATCCACCCCACCGGCGCCGCCATTTTGCCGCGGAGCCCGCCGCGCCGCCGCCGATTGGTCGCCGCTTCGCCGCTTCGAGCCGCCATTGGCTCTTGCGCGGCGGTGGGCGGGTCGGCGGACGCGGCAGGGAACCGCGGGTGGCTGGGAGCTCGCGCCGCTTGCGCCGCGGGCGCTTGGCTCCGCCCCCCGCTTGCCGTGAGGTAACTTGGCTTCATCGCGCCGTCTCTTTCCCGCCCGCCCTGGTGCTGTGAGGCGGTTCTTCGTTCTTGGGCTGCCCTCGGTGTTAAGTGTTCAGAATCAGGCGTACATTAGTTCAGTGAAAACAAATCTAAGTGTGCCGCCGCCGCCTGAGGGGCTGGATGTGCTTTCTGATGGGCCCCGGCCACCGGCCTACCCGGAGATGGCTTCGTGTCCCTGAGGTGCCTCGTGTGTCTTCAGGGTACCTCGTTTCTGAGGTGATCTCACACTCTCGATTCGTTGGTGGCTCCTACTCTGGACTGGCCACCGCCATCCTGCGAGCTCTGTGGTAGTGTGGGTCTCTACTGAGGTCCTCGGGACCCAGGGAGAGGTGTGTGGTGAGTGTCCTGAAAGAGAAAATAAACCCAGACAGGCATAAACCATTTCAGCCTGTTATGGGAATTGGGCCTGGCAGAGAGACTTACAGAAGCCAAAGCTGGTAGGTAAGAAATTACTGTGAGGTTCCTGAGGGACTGTGATATTACATCATTATTTAAAACAACATAAATGCAAGCACATGTATGTATTACATCATAAGGTGGATATTTCCTCCCTGAGCCACTAAACGTAAATGTATAAACCTATCTACCAAGTGTATAAGGTCAAGGAGTGACCTACTTGTATATTGGTTGCCTGTCTGGTTTTCATTTAATTGATTTGGAGTACTTTGGGATAGCACTTCATTTATAAGATGTGAGCAGTGGATTTCACTCTGGGTTTGGGAGTATGAGAAGTTTTAAAGTCACCAAAGAGTGATTCCCTGAGCCATGAAACCTTTACTTTCAACCCAAAGCCTTAGGCAAACAGTATGTTTTTTCACTTCTTCCTTCTCATGAGTGTAATTAAAGTCAATAGAAGACTTTTTAACAAGGAAAAAAAATTAAGTACTATGTATTAAACAGAGAAACTTACCTACACTGAGATTCACAGTTAATCAAAGTTGTGACATTTGAATAATCAGCTTGTTTATGTCATACCTCTCAAATATAAATTGAAAAAAGACTGAAAAAATGGGTCAAGAGTCAGGTCCCAAAATCAAACATAGATGTCTGAACACAGCTAGTGCCGTGTAAGCATATGAATATGGGTAGGTCTGTGCATAGTGCAAAGTGTGGTGGAGGTATGCATGATATTTTTGAACACTAATACGCAGTATAGTAATTAAAAGTGGCAATGCATTACACAGCTACAGAAATGGCTTAACTGGACTCTTTACACCATAGACACAATGTAGATAACTTGCTCATTATAGAATCATTATATTATAGAGTAGTTAGGGTTGGAAAGGACCTTAAGATCATCCAGTTCCAACCCCCCTGCCATGGGCAGGGACACCCCACACTAAAC